>PVJO010007801.1:0-78661 GCA_004026905.1 Hystrix cristata | reverse complement strand
TTAGCATTCCCTGTATATAGTTTTATACTTCCTTTGTACTCTACCACATTCTACAATGTTCATCATACAATACATGTTCTAGTTGATGGTGAGGACGATGACTGATAACAAGTATTTACCCCAAACAGTAATTTAAAAAGCTCATCATATAAAAATAAGTATTTCTTTAAGTTGTATATCCCTGCAATCCCTGTATCAAATATCAGTATCGAGTTTATTATGTTTATTCACTTAATTTTATGATTTCAAAAAGTATTATCTCTGGAAATCTTCTCATGGTCCTGTTATTACATAGGCAATAGTTTCACCTGATAGAAGTGCTCTATTTCTAGTGTAGCTCAGGTGGATCATAATGGCTAAGAAGTATTTAGTTAATAAATACAAGGTTCCCAGAAAATAACATTTGCAATAGGAATAGTGAATTTAAACACTGTTTTATCAGAATCAGAGGAAATATTACTTTCTACCATTTTTTATAATTTATTTATGTTACAAGTTCATTTTTTTAGAAGGTTAAAGAACCCACAGAAGACCAAGTAGTTAGATCACTCTTGTTTATAATAAATAGATCAGATTCATTTATACTCTCAATACATTAACCTCAGTGTATTGATGTGTTAATAATTTATTGGTACTCAAAGCTTGGAAACAAACTAAAATAGTTGTCAAATTCTGAAATGTGGGTTACAAGTAGAATAGTATTTTATAAGACAAACTGAGGGGAAAATTTAAAATAAACTATACAATCAACCAAGGAAACATAGCTTTTCTAAGTTCAACAACATTATTTGGAGAAATAATTAAAGTAAAAATGTAGATAAAAACAGTCGAGTAAATAATTTTGCACTTCCTTTAAATTACAAAGTGTATTGAGTAGATAGGAAAAAGGCAGAAAAAGAATAAATAATTTGCCTTATTGGCTATAAACTGCAACTGGATTTAACCAAATTAGTGTTTTATTTTTTATTTGTGTTATGTTATAAAAATAGTAGACAATCAAGTTAACTTTTGTAGCCTCATGTGGACTAATATACTCTTATATTTCATTCTATGAGTAACTTAAATCCTAAAAAGCACTTGAGGGGAAAAAAATATGTTCCAAACATGCATTTCTGTTCCTTTCTAATTCTGATCTATCATTTCTGAGTTAAATGTCTCCCGGGACCTCTGAACAACTGGGTGTAACTGGAACCTTGGGCCACTGAGGAAGGTCCTAGTCAGCAGACCCAATTCGTAGCCTTTTCTTCAGTAGCGGAATGAGCAGCTGCTTCCTTCAGAAGCTCCAATTTAAAATTAAAGCTTGTTGGATCCTAGGAAGAGCTTGACCCGTAGAGAACCGAGGAGCTCAGAGGGAAGACAGACATTGAACCCTCACACAGTGTTGTCTAGAAGAATCCAAAATGGATAGTCCAAATGCTCCTTCACCTGAAAGTAGGACAGTGATTGATGGCCCCAAATGAGATTCTACCGGTTTGTTGAACAGTTGGCTGCTCAGTTATTGCTATCCTGCAAGCGCCCTAGCAGAACATATTTTATTTTGCATCACTGCAGGACTATATTGCCCCTCCCAAAACTCATAGTGAGATGTGAGACCTAGTGACCAGCAAAAAAGAGCAAAATCATCCCAGCAATTCAGGAAGCTGAAGCAGGAGGGTTGTTGTGAGTGCAAGCCTGAACTGAACTACATAGTAAAATTCTGTCTAAAAAAAGAAAAAGTAATCAATACCTTGCTAAGCTGGCAGAAAAATAAGGTGAGTTCTGAGAGAGACAGACAGGCAGGCAGGCAGACAGACAGAGAAAACTCCTAAAGTTTAGGATCTGAAAATAGTTAATGTAAAAACCAGGGCCACTATGGAAGTATACACTACGTACATGTTTAGACTGTCTGATATTAACACACGTATAAGTGAAGGCTAGACTAGTTCAGGTTCATAAAATATAGATTCATTAAGATGGGATGCTCCACCTAATAGGTCACACAAATCATGATCTACAAAGGGCCGTTCATAATGTGAATGATGAGCAAGAATGACGAGCATGAAAAATCCACCTTTTGTTGGCAAAGAAAACTAACACCAAATTTTCATGTTTGCTTCATGGCTGAGTATAGCAATAAAAAAAGAGCAAGACAAAAACAATAGCAATTCGTATGAACGCACCCTCATGTAAGTGTTGCACATCTAATTGGGGTAAAGCCAAGCTAAATATTTACATGAAAGTGGTCTCACGTTTACAGTGTACCCTTGCAAGGCATACTTTGAAGTTGACAGTTAAGATTTTGAAGAACATGAACATACTAATGGGGAAAAGTGAGAAAATAAATTTCCCAAGAATGAAATACAGTGGAAGCAATAAATTGTAAAATCCGCCTGGCAACAAATGTGGGTTTTATAATTGTCAGATATAAAATATAAAAGTAAGTAAATTTACTGTGTTCAATGAGGTAACAAGAACTTGCAGGGAGATAATTCTCTTTGTGTCTCCCTCGGAAGTAAAGGTGAGTTTTGTCTGTTTAATAGTATAATAAAGATAATGTCCTTCTCCAAGGCAAAGAATTTAAAGAACTGACATAACATAGATACACATTCTGATTATGGTACAAGTAAGTAATAACTCAGTAACAAAGCTGCATATGTTTAAAATTGAAAATAGAGGCTTATTCATGAAGAATAAGCTTATGAAAATTGGAACTCATAGAAGTGATTTATGATAAAATAATCACATTAAAACTTGTATAACATTGATAAGGTAGTTCTTGAAGGAAAATTTTGTTGACATAAAAGAATAAATGCTGGAAATGTATGAGCTAAGTGACTAATTTATGAAGTTAGAAAAAGAGTAGCATAATAAACAAAAATGGAATAGATTAATAATAGGGACAAAAGCACTCAAGTTGGAAGATCTTTAGTGGACAAAGCAAAAATTAAAAAGAAATGCAAATTAAATGGAAAAGTATTTGAAAAGCATAAATACAGGAGGACGAACATGAGAACTATAGATTTAGAAAGATTAAAAAAAAGACCAAACAGAGGGAAAGATTATAGTTAAGCAAATAATCAAGAGTTTCAGTCTATGGACTTTGGTCAAATGAATGAAAGGATTCTCCCATTTCCAATCTTGATTGATAGGATATCCAGATGTATGAGGAGGAGTCCAAGACTGTGCACATGTTCAGTGATTCACCAGATAGTGTTGTCTAAATTACTAAGACTTGGGTTAAGATGTAAAGTAAGGGGTAAAAAACAGAAAAAGAAGCATATAGAGAAAGAGGAGACTACATTAAAATAATATGATTTCATTATAAAAATAGAAAATTATATAACTATAAAATTTTTATTTCAAAAAAATTTAACATTTAAAATAAGAAACAAATACAGTGTAACAAAAGAGAAATATAAAATGGCTAACGTTCAATTTTCATTACTTTTGGTGAAAGATATTTTACCCATTGAAAGAGAGAATACGAAATAACTGAAAAATATTCTTTTTCATATACCATGTAATAGGGAGCTTGTACTTTTGGCCAAGGTGGAATAATAGAAATAGAATCTAACTTCATCTGAAACAAAAACAACAAAGTAGATGCCATACCTAAAAACACAGTTTGGGAGATACTGGACGGCAGGCCCTGATGGATTACTGTCTATGAAAGACAGAAAACAAGAATAGGGAGCCCTGTGATTGCTTCAGTTTACTTCCTTGAGTGAGTTTCCAAGGTGTGCCATATAGACTGGACACTCAGGCCAAGCTGAGAAAACTCGCCTGGTTGTGAGACTAACGCTGAGATTTAGGAGAGTAAAAGATACCTAGAATTCACAGGACAAATTAGCAGAGAGGAGAATTAATCAAAAGAAAAGACCCTAGAGATCAGTAAAGTCCCTACGAAAAATACAGGAGAGTACTTGAGACTACTGTACTAATCAGTGTTGCAGAAAACTGCCCCAGGCTGGGGAAGGAAACATCTGCAAGCATCAAGGGAACAATACCAGGAGCTGGCACAGACTGGTGATAGTGTCTGTTCCCACCAGCCAGACTAAAATAGACCCTAACTATTGGGACACTGGATAAATTACTAAGAAAAGGAAAATTGTGGGAGATAATTAGCCTGAGTGTAAATGATACTATTACACTATGTATTGAATTTTAAAAGCAGAACTTAAAAAAATAAAAAAATAAAAAAATTCCTGGTAACTTCATTGTGTCAGAATAAAGTTCAAGGATCTTTACAGAGAATAAGTACACTGTATTCAATTTGCAATAAAATAAAAGTACCAATATCTGACAATCAAAGATTGCTGATCATGTAAGGCTATTCTAACAGTAACTAACGCATTCTGCATTTTACAGAGTTAAGTAAAGACTAAGGATGTGTCCTTTTTAAAAACCCCAACTCAAACTTCCAGAGATGAAAGCAACAGTAACTGGGTTGGGAATGGCAGATTAGACAGTGCAGGACCAGGACAAAGCAGAGTCCTTCCTCTCTCTGTGAAAGGTGCACAGATACACTCTTCTCTCCGACTCTAAATGGTGTAAAGTGTGACAGGTGTAAGTTGTCTACACCCAGGGAAGCCCATGACCAAGTACATATGAATCTGCATATTTACCTTAAATAATGCAGACAGTGGGCCCCTATTTGGCCTACCGCTTTGGCCATATAGAAGAACTTTTCACTTCAGCATCTAAACCTATTATTGGGAGAAATGGCAAAATTCTGATTTTCTAAATTTCTAATTTCTAAAACTTTGAAAGTGCCCTAATTTCTAAAAGAAAATTTATTTATACTTTTTCTAGGATATTTTCTTAAATTTATTTTTGAGTCCTTATACAAATTTTAATTTTCAAATGCTTTTTATATTCTTGTATATTTTTATAATATCTTACTTTGTAGGAATATATTTTCTCAGATATATTTGATAATATTAGAGGTTGATCTTTTTATTTTTAAGTCAGTCTTTTCCTTGCATGGCATAATCCTTACTTAAGTAACCAAACTTGCTAGTTATTCATTCATATTAATAAAGAAACAAGAAATAAGACTAAAATTTTAGTATTTTTTAGTGGTATTTTAGAATATCAAGCTTTGGAATCAGCAAAATCAGTCCTTTATCTGTCTGAAATTAGTCAGATGGGTCATTACTCCAACATGCTAACACCTCTATTTTCCATAAAATTATCCCAATCAAATTATATAGTATATAAATGTTTGATTATTTTTGCCATTGTTAACCCTATCATAAAGCTATATTTCTTTTGCTTTTCGACTGAAGAATGTGAAGCTGAGAAATGATAACTTACTTTCTCAAAGTTATAAAAATAGTGTCTCCTCCCAGGTGCTTATTGAATTTATTGTCCAGTGTATTAGAGTTCTTAGGCAATAACTTTATATTTTCATTTGGCTTTGCAATACTCATTCAGCCACAAATGAGAAAACCTACCAAAGTAAGAGTTTAAATATCTTTTGTAATTCAAAGTAGAGTCCATTGAATCTTATCAGATACAGTAATATCTCCATTCAGGAAGACTCTGTTTGCAAACAGTTCAGTTCGCAAACAAAAGCGTTCAGTAAAATTTTGCTTCGTTCCTAGACTTTGTATCAGGTGACAACACACCTACAACCACCTTCCCCATAAGCGCAAACACAGTCATCTTTCCCAAAAGTGTAACACAAATTAATTGAGTAAACCAGGGTACCATTGTATCTGTCAACTTATTCTTAGACATCCTTGAAGTTTCCATATAATATTTAAATTTGAATTTTTAGGTCCATGATAAAACTCTTTAATATAAGCACATACTGAATCACATGGGTAACCATCTATAACAGGGCACAGTTATATGATTTGCTTGCCTGTGTTTTCCTTTGCATTTATGATCATTCTGATTCTTTCAACCAAAAATTTATTGTTACTCCCTAGTATGAAAAATTAAAGAAGTGGATCTAGTGATAATTAATGATTCCTAAGTGAATTCATTTGAAACAATTTTAATAAATTGAGTGAAAAATGTAATTTTGAAGAATGAATTATCAAATTGTACAGTATAGATTGAGTACAAATTCTTATTCAACATAATATTCACATTATAACTTGTGGCATAGATATGGCAAAGTATTACATACAGCAATTATTATTGTCACTTCAATTTTTATTGGTTTTGTAACTCTTTTTAATTTGTATAATTGTTTTGGATTTAAAATTGCATTAGAATTAAAAGTATATGTTTAGTTTTATATTTGTATACATTTAGTTGCTTTATGCTAATATTGGAAGTATTAAATTTTTCGCCTTGAATGGGGGGATCTTAACTCAGATATATATATATATATATATATATATATATATATATATATATATATATATATATATATATCTCACTTAAATGTGGTATTATGTGTTCTTAACTCATTCTTAACTCAAAATATCCTGATTTTCTGCCTTATATTTACAGAGTGAGTATTCAAAATATAGTCTAAACATCATTTTCAAACATCTACTCTGTAAGCCTTAGAGACCTGCTTCTATGCAGATAAGACAATGAAACTTAGTAGTAATTTAATTCTACATGCTAGTATTTAAATTGCAATGGCAAATAGACATACACATGGCTATAAGTGTTTGCCTCACACCCAGATGCACCAAAACGTGGTTCAACAACCAGTCATGCAGCAGTCATGAAGAGGAGAGTGAGAGTAGGCAGGCAGGAGGGTGAAAAGCATTCACTTGTGAACAGCTTCTGAGAAATAAAAAGTCAGTTACAACCCAATTTGCAATTGTTCATAAAACTCAATGGAAGGGTACCTACTTTAGAGATGAGGCTGACTATTATCTATTCAGATAGAAACAGCAGATGGGAAATAGGTATAAATGAGAGGTGAAAGAAAGATCAGCAGTAACATCTGTATCTTTAATAAACTTGCTGTTATTATCCCCACATTCTTTCTTAGTAATAGATGGCCAAAGCACATTTTCTTAATTCTTTGTTAGAGGTTAAAGGAATAGTGTTGTTATGTGTCTGCTTACCATTCTTATTTGTATTCCTATTCTGAGCTTTTTCTCTGAAGATGAGATAAATAAGTCCTATTAAGTGATGTTTGCAGAAACCTCTCCTTGAATTTTCTTCAAGAATTAAACATGCCCCTAAGTAAACCTATCCTAGTAGCAACAATTCTGCACACATATCCCTTTAATACTAGCTACTTTTATTGAGACCAATTGGGGAGGGAAAACACAGAATTTTGATCAATTCTGATAGCATAATTGTAAGGTTATACCTTAATAACGTTATCATCAAACCCTTGCCCGTCGAGCGTTAGATTGACAGGGAACAATATTCTGTCTCTTTAAGAAATACTTTTGAGTGGCTACCATAATAGACTTGAAATGGAATTCTAATTCCTGAAAACAGCAGCAAAAATATCATCTCAAGCTGAGCACACGAGCTGTCAGTCCAGCTCCGAAAAGCTCCATTCTCTGTTGACAGTGTTAACTTAGGCCATCTGTAACTTGTTCCTATCTCTTCCCAGTCTCATTTGCCCGTTTAATATGTCTTGGGGCTGACACTTCAAGAGTCTTTGGTGTGTATAAAAAATTGCTATGTCTTTATTTAGCCAATGGAGCATAAGATTGCTCTTAAAGATAGATATACTGCAAGGTTTTCAAAAAATTTATGGAACTTTAACAGAATGACTGTATAAATTTCACACGATGAATGATACATGTTTTCTCAGCTCTTTTCATTCCAGAAAAATTTTTATAAAACCCATTTCAGATGGTGCCAACACTACAACCAGCTATATGCTACTCTGGTTTCATTTAGCTTATGGGGAACAGATAGAGTATAGTGGAAATCGTACTCCTTTGTTCATGTTTGGAAGAAAATCTGAGACACTTAAGAAAAGCAATTCGGAAAGAAATTCCTTTCTTTGTTTGTTTTGATGAGCGTTTGACTTGTGACTTCCAGTAGGAGCCTCATCAGAAACCAACAATTCAAAGGGATCTATCCTTGAGCACTTTTTGATTATGTCTTTCTCAGAGTAAATAAGTGAACACTTCTAGGAAATATATTTCCTTTCATTGCTGTAGGATTCACACTATATTACGAGCTACAGATGAATGTTATGGGACATAGAAACAATAATGGGAAAGCAGAATGTTAAACTTAGGAAAGAAGAAGGACTTTGAAATGTAAAAGATACTATACCATTCTGGTTTGGTTTCAATTTCATTCATGTGCAGCTTTCAAAGTTTTTGAAATATTTCTGAAAAGAATTAAAATATGAGGTTATTCCTTCTTGAGCAAGCCAGTTCTGAATTTTCTTCCTGCAAGAACTTTTATGTAAACTTGTTTGCTGTGCCTCACTTCTGCTGATCACAAAGACTGAGACACAGTCTTGGGCTCTTGTTTGGGCAGTTGTTGACTGAGTTACTTGCCTACTCAGGACTTGGTCTAATTGCAACCACCACTTCAACAGCTCTTTGGGGATCAAGACACTGGTTCCTGAGTTTGTACTAATCTGATTAGTCATTCTCCCCAGAACTCTGGAGATACTAGGACATGATGACTTGTGTGCATCTACAGCCAGCCTGTGCTGTGGGCGCTGGGTCTGCCCCAGTCCTCAGTGCCTTCCCCTCCAATTTCTATGAATGATGGTGGGATTTGTCCCTTTGGTTACAGGCAGCATGCCAGGTTGACTGATGTTATCTTATACTAAAGCTGTGGTATTATCTTAAAGAGAAATGGGGCCTTTATGAAATGTCAGCAGCACCTTAGGCTTAGGGTACCTAATTCAAGAAACAGCACAGTGTACTTCACTGCCGCCCATCAGGTAACCCAGCACAGCTTTGGAGGGCAAGAATGGAAACAATCCGCACACATCAGGGTCCTTGAAGAACAAAAATAAAATCAGTCTGAAAAGTATCTTTTGTACACATGTTCTTTGACATATTTAAACAAGAATTTCTGGTTTTGGGACTCTAGCAGAGAAATGGTGGAGAACAGCCCCAGTGGTGTTTCTGATCCTTGTGATATGCTTCCATGAAACTGGGCTAAGTTTTCCTTTTACTTTCTATCAGCTAATGCCTGAGCAGATCTATGGAACCCCAAGTGGCAGGATGAGCTGGCCTCTCCTTTTAGTACAGTTTCTGTCCTCTACAAAGGCACTTCCTTTATTCTGTCAGGTAGTGGACTTCTGAATAACTTTCCTTCTTTATAAAACTTATATTAAAGTGTAAAAGTCCTATAAACTCTTGCTCAAAGACTTTTCTTTCTATAGCACCTGCAGTCTATCTATTAGAAGGCAAACCTAGAGGAATTAGAGGATGAGTTATTATTATTGAGTTTGAGACAATAAGGATGGATAGCTGAGGTATACAGGTCATTCCAAGCCCTAAATAATTCATGCTTATTTCTTTTCTTTCCAAGCCTGGCTAACAGGCAATCCCTCTCCATTCTAAAGACTTCTAGCTCTGTATTCCATAGAAAATATAGTTCTATCACACCTTATTTGAAACCATAGAGCCTGATTTTATTCAGAACTCAACATTTAAAAACAGTCATGTAATACATAAACCATGTATATCATAACATTACTTGCAGGAGCTAGAGCAATACTGACTTACCAAAATAATAGCTTTGCAGTAAAAATTATACTCATTTATGCGAAGTGAAAAAAACAAACAAACAAACATAGCTTATAAAAAAGCTTCAAGTTAATTCAGGCCAGATTTTGCCTCTCAATAAATCTGTGTCAAGCTATCAGAAAATATAATAATTGGATTTCTGGGTTCTCTATACTTTGAAATTATAGCTAAGAGACAAATTGTCCACCCCTTCCACCTTACCTATCCTGGCTTCCAAGAATCAGCCAATTCATGGTGGTAACTGCACAGATTTCTTGTTTGGTTATGAGGCTTAGAAATGCCATCTTGGCGAAGTCATCCCAAATACCAGATCCCTTAGGCCAGTGCACTACATGGGTTTCATCTCCCGGGGTGTGCAGGGCTGCAGATGGCACCAAGTAAAGTGGAATGGGAGAGAAGAATTCTCTCCCCTCTAGACCCTGTACATTATAAATCACCGCAAAGCTGCAACTAGATTCCAGAGGTTGTGTTTCACCTCTGTATTCCTCTCCGCCTCTCTGCTTTCAAAAAGACAGCTCTACTTATAGATCTCAGGCCAATAAAATATCTCTTTGCCCACTAAGTGACCCTAAACTTATGAAAAATGAAAGTCAGAGTTGAGGTTTCGCTGGTGACCAAAATAACCTAGAAAATAAAATGTCAACTTTCCTTATCCTTATGTCCCACAGCTCTGATCTATTTCTTGAAAAAGAGAATAGTTACAGGTATACCTTATTTTATGAATTAGCACATTCCATCAGGGGTGATTTAAAAAATATACCTGGGAAGTGCAGTCCTTGTACATGGAGAGGGAGCCATGACCTTGAAAGGACCAGGGACTTTGAGGCCACCGTGATGGCTATTCTCATGTGACCTCTGAGAAAGGGAGTATGGGAAAGAAATTCTCTGTCCCTAATTCTTCCCTCTGTGGAATTCCTCTCTAGTGCTCCCTAATAGCTGAACTCAAATGTAAGATAAGGTCAAATGAGCCCACTGATAGAAGTGAGCCCCTGAGGCAGAGCACAGTTGCTCTGGATGGGCAAATGAAAGCTACCCTGTGCAGCCAGGTAAAGGAAATCCGATGGAAGCAGTAAGACCTTGGACACAGGCCTAGTCTTCTCCCTCCTGTGTAACCCAGACCTTCCATGTGGCTCTGTTTCTTCATCCATCATCTAAGGGTGATGACATAAACCTACCTTGGAGAGCTGTTTGCAGAAATGGCCAATAAAAATGAAAATAAAACACTGTGCAGACACACAGCACCATATGGATACTCATCGTTTGTGGTTATAGGTTTTAAATTCCATAGGAGGAATTCCAGAAGGAGGGGTGGCATTTACACAGGTCCTCTTGGCCACGAGTGTCCAGGGTGAAATGAGCCAGCTGTGAAGGACACACGCAGCCTCATGAACATTTCTTCTGGGCTAAAAGTTATGTCCTTCATATTGTACAGACGATGAATAATATGGCCATAGGATACTAGGACCTCTGATCGAGTAAATGATGGCCACAAAAAAGGGTTGATCTTATCACTTCTTTCTTTCCCCTATTTAAAATTTCCCTTTCAATCATATTGTGGCTGTGACACTCATGAATGCCAAGCCAAAGCAAAAATTTCTAACCATAGCCCTGGATATCCTGGTAGTTTTTTTTTTACATCCTCACCCCACCCAATGATTTTGTTTGACCAAGTTGGTTTGGGACACGATACAGGCAAACCTGCAAGGCTTTACTATGTCCATTCATTTCTCTGGCACAAAAAGGAACAATTAGGAAAGTAGGAATCAACAGAGGAATTGGTTTACTCCCTTACGAGGTATTTTGACTTCCTAATCCAGACCATTGGCAGAGTCGATGGGTTTAGACTGCGTATTACTGGGAGGTGTTCTAAGATTTCTGAATGGAAATACTTCTCTCATGTGTTCTGTCACAGACTTGAGCATTCTTCTTCCCTCTGTCATTAAAGCCTCTTTTTCACTATAGTCATGATCCATAAGCCAATATGTAGTCAGAAAACCTGGTTCTGAGATCTGTTGTACTTCCCAGCATTTTGTATCTCGGTTTCTAAGGTTGTTACAGCCTCAAATTCCTTTTATTAAAAAAAAAAAAAGAGAGATGAAATTAATCGCTTTCTAGACTATTACTTGGTGGAATTTTTGTCAAATTAAACCTTGCAAAAGTCCGGAATACATCAAATAAATAAAACTTGAATTGTTTTAATTAAAAAGCAAATGGAGAACTTAGGAGCCTGTCCTACTTTTCTTCTTGCCCCGTCAATTTCCACTGTGATGCGTCCCCAGGATGCCAGGATTTTGCTGCCTGCATTCAGAAAATCATTGCAAAAAAAATGAGCTTTTGCACTTTGTTCATGTTTAAAAATTCTTTGATGCCACTCGGATACATATTAAAATATTAACAATTGTGTTTTTGAGCCATCAATATAAAGCAGCTTCTTAGAAAAATTTTTATCTAAAAATATCCAGAGAATGTAGGACATTTAATAAAGATACTTTGGTGGAGAATGGGAGTTAGGAAAGAAGATTAGAGGAGGAGAAGCTGGCTGTGAAGAGAAAGACGCAGAAGGAGCTGGACTGCAGAGACTTAGATGTCCTGGGAAGGGTAGAATATTTACATCTCGGGGTATTTGTCAGGGGAAGGAATTCTAAGGTTAAATGAAAATGAATGAGATTTTAATCATAACTCTGTCGATTATGTAATATTTTGGATTCTTAAAACTTCTCATCCTTTTCCTTTTATCTTGTAGACAACTGCTCTTGGCAGGCAGGGCAGGTCAAACCTCGACACCCTTTTCATCCAGGGCGCTCAGGCAGCACCACCAACACTTTGGGCCAAATGACATTTTACTATAGGCAATGTGCTGTTCATGCAGCATGTTCAGCACCATTCCTGGTCTCTACATGGTAAATTCTCCCCCTAGTTGGATCAATCAAAAATGACTTCAGCCATAAGGAAGGATAAATTCGAATCATTTGTAGGAAAATGAATGGAACTTGAGACCATAAGGTTAAGTGAAGTCAGATGCAGAAGATTAATTATCACATGATTTCTCTTATATGAGAAACACAAAATATGAACAAAAGTTAAAAAAGAGATAATAGGAAATAGGAAGAGAGACTTCATGGAGATGGGGAAGGGGCAGAAGGTTAGGAAGGGAAGGTGAAGAAAATATATAATAAATGATCAAAATAATATATATAGCGATTTCCTGAAATAAATATAATTGTGTAATGTAAAAGCATACATTAATAAAACTAAAAAAAATAACTATTGGGGAACTTAGAACTCTGTCTCAAAAATAAAAATAAATATATATATATATAAATATATATTATATATATATATAAATATAAAGAAAAGGGAACTGGTATGTACCTCAGGGTGAATGTCCTCTGTTCAATTCCCAGTACTGAAAAAAAAAAAAAAAAGATTCCAGACATTGCCAAACACTCCTTTCAGGGAAAAGATATTCCCAGATAAGAATCATTCGTCTACACAAAATAACTGTGGTATAGCATAGCAAACCATGAGACTTGGCTAAAATCACACAGCTACTATGTTGTTTTCCTAATCCTGGGGTCTCTCCCTATGCGATGCAGTTTGAATAGAAGAGTTTTTTCATATGTTACTTAATTTTGTATCTGATCTTGGCAATGGTGACCCTACCCAATTTCCCATAATTTTTATGATAATTAAACATTTGAGACCTATTTTTTTCTAAACAGAGATGGCCCTGTCTACAGGGGCAGACTTGTGACAGGGACAGAATCAGATGTATGCCCAACTATCACTCCTTACTTGAAATAATATTACAGAATTTTCCTCAGGGCTTTTAAAGGATGCTGGTTTTGACCATTGATGTTTGTGTAAAAGACATTCTTTGGTCACCTATTAATCCATCTGTGTACAAGATTTGATGCCTCCTGTATGTTCCCTCTTTAATATTTTTCTGTTCAGTCTTTAATAGCCACTTAGAGAAATTAGCCATTGGTTTCAAAAACTTCATTATGGTAATGAATTTCTACACTCAAAAATTGGTATCATGTCCTATAATTTTGAACCTTGATTGGACTGGTATTGGTAAAGGAATTCATTGCTTTGCAGAGTTACAGGATCAATACAGTTGGAATAATGCGTGTGTAATCATGCCAACACAACTTACATGCAAGGGTGGAGGGCAAAGCAGTTCTAAAATAATTGACAGAAAGATAATTAACTATAGTGGTGACAAGATATAAATGATGATTCTCTGGAAGCCTTCTGGGATTTGTTTAGCTGAAAAACATAAAGCTAGTATAGTAAACATTGAATCTAATAAATGATTTTTTAGGAGTTTTTTGCGGATTATCTCTAAGAGGAGAGTTGTATTTTTAATAACATTTTAGGGCTAAGGGGTGGGAGATAATATATATCTAGTGCAGTGTGGGTATGTGTTCAATAGTACTTTGAAGTATAAATAATTATTTAGAATAGAATTTTGTGGGAGAAGTAAAATGAATATATATGATTTTTAAATGTAAAACTAAAATGTAAAATTGCTCAAGCATTTATTTAAAATGGATGGTTGTAACAAATTACTATGCTATTTGCATTCTATTAAATACATTTAAAAGAGTGATCCAATTATTTTAAAGTATTAATCCTTACAGTGCACTGGAAATAAAATATCAATGGCAATACCTGAGCAAAAATAGTTCAAACTTTTTACTCAGTGCCTTGGGGCACTTCTTTGAGGTCTAAGTTTCCGGTGACTTCATGGAATGAATACAATCTAATATCACCTAAAATAGTAATTACATGTGAAATGTATTACACATTTGCTTGGTAACAGTGTTTTACTCAAACCTTTGAAATCTTTTCCTTTTTTTAAGTGGGTGGGGTGTATCAATTTGCTATGTGTGCAGTTAGCCTACTCCACTGCTTACCCTCTATTGTCCATGAAGTAGTTCCTCCACTGTAAGTTTTGTTATTTTTAGGTATGCATTTTTTTTTCTTTTCTTTTTTTGGTGCTGGGGCTCGAACTCAGGGCTTTGTACTTGTGAGGCAAGCACTCTAACCACTGAGCTAAATCCCCAGCTCCTAGGTATGCATTTTCAAAGCATGAAATTTGTTTTAATTTTTAAGATGTAAATATCTGCCGATTCCATTTTTTGAGGGAAATAAGGTAGACATGGCAATAAACAGGTTTTTCTGTATCCTCTCAAGATGTTTTACCTCTGTGTAAAAACTAATAGAAGTCTTCAACTTTATTTACAACAATTAATTTTCTCTCTGCTCCTTAATCCTTGGCCATTAACAGTTTAACTAGAGTGTTTTTCAATTCCATGTTTCTAGGATTTCTTTGCATATTTATTCTGGGATATGTAAGAATTATGGCATGGGTGACTTATAAAAATAATTCAATAGACTCTGAGCTACTTGAACAAAAGCAGCACACTCGCTTTGTATGCCTAGAGCTTCACCCAGTATCAGCGTCATACTAAGCAATCACTTCTAAATCAACATCTTCACTCCAAGGACCAGCTTAAATATGCTGGATACATGAGGGATACAAGTAAGTGATGAAAACCATGAGAATGATTCATATAATTATTCCATTATCCACTTTCTGTTTTGTAATACTGATCTACCCTAAGTTTAAAATGTACTTCAACAACAACTTAAGGCTGTTTTAAAAGAAACGCTTAATGATGTATACAGTTAAACTGCGCAAATAGACCTTATTTATCTGATAAATAATTCAGAGTCCAGTACAATAAAACAAATCGAGATTTTTAATCCTTACCGTCCTTTGGCACCATCATATGCATATGGATTGAAGCTTCATTTGTCTCAGGTCCTGCTTATTTTAAGAAAAGAAAAACAGCACCTATTCTGATCAAATTTAAGCACTAAACTAGTTGGAAGACAGGAGAAAGCGTTACAAAATGTTTGCACTTTTATGAGGAGAAGGATTCTGTTTGGAGTGTTAGATACTTTTTAAAATAAAATCTCCATTTGTCAAAATATAATTTCGTGAGTTCTGTAGTGAATTATGCTATTTAATGGTCTTGGTCCCAAATTCAGTCTGTAAACAGGATGCTCACAGCTGCAGAATCTGTTATATCTTGCTTCTGGCTCAGAGTGTTTCATTTTATTTAAGAATAACATCAGTGTAGAGCTGGTCTGGGACACAGATTTGATAAACTTGGTACACGTAAATCCGTAAATCTATAATCTGGACTCACTAACTAGATGGTCTGAGTTCTGAGTTCTGCTGCACCCCTCTCTAGTCCCTCAAATGGCCACTTGAGCACAATTGCCACCTAGCACAATTGCCACCTAGTTAATAGACTATAAAGACTAAGCTTACTTTATCTTCTCCTTATTTAAACAAAACACCACTACTTCTGTTGTAAATAATAATTGCTACTATAACAAACACACTTGCATTAGCTCTCTTGTGAGGGAGTCAAGATGAAAGATCTGGGGAATAAGAGTCTTAATCTTTGAGAAACGGGATCCAGAGGAGCTGAGAAATAATTTCCAGAATCCCAAGAAAGCAGTGTTGTGAAAAGAAAGAGGTTGTAAGTTCCCACATACGAGGAACAGAGTCAACAAGAAGCACTCCTCAGCAGTGCCCCAAGGAAAGTGCTCACCACCACCACTCGTGTTAATTTGCAAAAGTCCTCAGACTTTGTACATTTCTGCATACTCAATTTCACCGAGGATATACCTTCTGTAATTAAAAATATCCCATGAAATTTTATTCTGTTTTAGTTTATTTCAGAGCATCCACCGACTAGCCCCTCTCAGTTTTTATATTTTAAGTTATATTGGCTTCTGGAATTGTGTTCAGATGATCTTGTAGAACATGTAACTTCTGTTTTTCTCAAAAGCTGAAAGTAAGGTCAAAAGATTTACTTACGCTCAGGTGTTTTTGACCAGATTACTTCAAGAATAATACCTTGCTTTACTTCATTTTGCTTCACAACAGGTGCATATGATGACATGTTATTGCATCTTAGTAATTTAGAATAAATCTCTTGTTTAAGATGTAGTATCCACCTTCTCTTCCCTCTTAATTTTTTAAGCATAGAAAGTATAATTCTTTGTAAAATTAGATATGCAAAAATGTAACTAAATAATTTGGAGTTTAACAGAAGAAATTTTAATATAAAGTAGATATTATATGATATTAGGAAAAACATTGCCTTTCTTATACTCTAATGGAGTTGCAGTTTAATAGGAAAAATAACTTTTTAGAATATTCATGCTCCAGTTTTTACATATGAACTATCATGATGTCTAAAATTTACTCGCAAATAGATCCAAAAATGTGTATGTACTACATAATATATGCGTGTTAAATTTAGTAAAGCACCAAGGTTGGGTCTAAGTGGTGTGTATTTCAGCTTTTCAGTGTGTCTAAACTTCACAATGAAGAGTTAGGAGAAAGACTTCAGAGACGTAAGCAGTTGAGGTATGTGGTTCTGAAATGTATGCTGAATTGGATACATGTGTTAATTCATTTATTAGCTGGGGGATCTTGATACGTGAAAAACAGTATAAAATTTACCTTTTCTATTGTGATATTTATATGCATTTTTAGATCCAAACTTTCATGATAATTCAGGACTCACAGTTAGATAGGGCTAATTTTAGCTCTCCTGAGTTGCCTCCTGGTTAAGCAGACCATGTCCAAAGTGGTCTCTTCACATCAGGGGGCTGGCTGATGTTCATCAACTTCAGCTGGGCAGGATCACCCCACAGTAGCCTGCTGAAAGACATCAGATGTGCGCATCCCGTGAGCGCTGAAAGAGAATAACAAAGGAAATATATTTTTATGTATCATTGGAGTCTATAGTAGGTGAACGTGCACTTTTGTGGTACTCTAAGATGAAGACTGGATCATCAGTTGGTAATTCAGGAAGTACTTACCTAGCATTATGTGAAATCTCAGTCACTAAAGAGCTAATGTTAACAGGAGAATCAAGGTCCATATACACAAAGCATTTGAGAAAAATACCAAATCCCATGATAGACACACAAATCCCTGTTACAGAAAATAAGTAAATGCTGTAGATTCTATCTTGCTCCCAAATGCCCATTGCCTTTTTACCCTTCATCTTTCATAACACTAAAGACAAATCTATTATACAATTTCTGTATCATATTCACCTCTACCATTTATTTTGAGGTAATCATTTTTAAATCCACTGTGGTACCCACTAGACAGTAGATAAGAAATACTTGTTGACGGGGCTGGGGATTTAGCTCAGTGATTAGAGTGCTTGCCTTGTAAGCACAAGGGCCTGAGTTCGATCCCCAGCACCAGAAAAAAAAAAAAAAAGAAATACTTGTTGAGAGATGACATGTGGCTGTTAAAAGTCAGCTAGTATGACAGAGATCGACTTTTATTTGGTGTAATATGTACCTTCTCTAAGTCCAAACCATCTGATTTCATGGTAAGTTTTATATAATTAGAAGAAAATTGTAACTTACATAGAACCTATTAGTGTAAACTAGTATACAGTATAAAAGTGGAGTAATTTTAATTTTTATTCCCATTTTGCACGTGAAGAAACAGGCACAGAGAAGAAATGGTTTGCATAAATCCATCTAACTACTAAAGCAGGAAGCTAAATGGCCTATAGATTGACCCGCTTCTTGCCTGCAGGGACGCTTTTTTAAACAGCCGAATGGCCTCGATTTGATCTGTACTTATAGATCCAGGTCGGGGTCAGGTGGCTGGTGACGAAGTGGAGAACTGGCGACTCACAGTCCTGAATTCTCTTCTGCTAAGTCACTTTGCGGGATGAGACATGGACAAGTGCATTTTTAAGGTTCCAAATGGCTGTAGAGTTGTGAAAATCTATTTTCAGCCTTTGACGATGGCTGATGATTCACATTCCTTTCACTTCACATGAGAAAATATATTCCTGTTGACTTCAGTTGAACATTAAACACCTCGCTGAGTGAGGGCACTAAGAAGGCATTTCTGTCTTCGGTTGCTTCTGAGCCTCCGTGGAATCTTTTGTCCCAGTCAAGGTTTTGAGCGTCACTGGTCTGTTCAAGAAACTGTGAAAGAGGACTAAGGACTCTTGACCATTGGATGTCAAGGAGTGGTGAGATACTCTGTTGGTTTAAGAGGTTCTTTCCACATTTGCTGGAGTATATTTGTTTTACAATACCAGCAGGGTAGGCCATTCAGAGGGGATCGCTGTGTATAATTCAGAAGGCAGGCTCTTTTCTTGCTTGTTTTATTCTTGTGCTTTGTTTTCCATTTCAAATTACAGCAATCTGTGCATAAGACATTTGATGTGTTAAGCTAATATCCTAGGACAGAAGCTAAATGAATGTTTTCTTTTTTATTTCTTAACAGATAGTGATTTTCCAGACTGAAAATTCTACATTAGGGGAAGGAAGGAATTTATCTTGTGTCTGCTTCATTTAAAGGGATCAGGAAAATTCACTTCATTCAAATGTCTACCTGTGACTCACCCCTAGTTGGCATGTGTACGTGTTCATGTACTCATGAATTCTCTAGTGTACTTTCATAGAATAAGCATTCCGATTCACTTATGCTTTTCCAGCTTTAAAACAGGAGCTTATTAATCAAATAGAATTTCTTTTTTGAAATTGGACATATTAACTTTAAAAATCATTAACTCTGTATAATGTGTTTTTAAACACAGAGATCATTTCTTCTCTGCTGTTTTAATAAGTAGTATAAATGGAAGAGTTCCTGTAAAGGAGTATTTGATAAGAAATTCATGTTTGTGTATTCAGTGAGGGCTAATTTTTAAATGTTTCCCCTCTTACTGACAAAGTGAGGTAGAAAGGATGATAAGGAACAGTAGGTGGTAAGGATAATGGAACAGAGTGTTCTAAAATTTAGTGTTTTGGTAGAAACTTGAGGCATACCGAGGTCTACAGTTCTGGAAATGATTGCCATCCAGGTTGGTGTGTTGCTCACAGTACTCAAGGAGTGGAGAAGACACGCCACAGGGAGTCACAGAATCTTTGTTCTGATTTCTGTGGGAAGGAATGAATGAGGCAGTGTAAGCAGGCCTTGTATTGTTTACTTTGCTCATTTCAGTGAGCCCTAGGGAGTAGGGGATGACCTGGCTGTGGGCTGATTAGGGCAGGTAGATAGCAAGCCAGGGAGTGAAAATACAATGTAGACATTACTGGAGCTGCGGGCTTTGGATGCATTGGTCTACACTTGAAAATAGCACTTGCGGATGAGTTGTTTATTGCCTTTAGGAATTGGCTATCCTTGGGAGAGTTGGTCCTTTAGGATCAAGGCCCAAGATGCCAAAGCATCAGAATATAGAAAATAATGGCTAATATAATGAGAAAAGGAAAGGAGGGCTGAAGGTAAATTAAGAAAATACACACAAAATGCCTTCAAATTTATAAAGATGTGGTTTTATAAATGAAATATATAGTGCAAATAGAGAAGCCAAAATTGTCCCCAACATAGCCAAGCTGTATTATGCTCCCCCACCTTTTCTTGGCTCTTACAGAAGTTTTTAACAGTTTGTATTATAAGAACACTTATCACAATGTTTCGAATTCTAATTATTTTGTGAGTTATCTGTTTCATTCACTGGACTAAAGAGCCCTCAAAGTCAGGTCTTGGTCAAATCCTCTGGGTAGCAGCATTCTGAATATTTCACATTGGTAAAAATGTTTGAAGGGAGAGAAGTGAAGGCAAGAAAAATGGAAAGGAAGAATGAAAGTGGTGAGTGTGCAAAGACTGATAAAGTATGAATGGATTTAAGGCTAAATCTGTAGGGAAATACCAAAGGACAGAATTTTTTTGGGAGGAAGCTGACAGCATGAGTACTGTCAATAAAGCATATCATTTAAAAGCTGACATCCTCCATCTTGGAGGGTTCCTGTGTCATCAGCTCCTGTACGTGACTGACCCACAGAGTAATACTGAATGGTAATTGTTGGAGAATGTAAGAAGATGAACATGGAAAGAAAGTCCCGATGAATGAAAATGCTCCTAATCATGTAGAATATTCAGGAATGATGATATTTAGGAAAGAACGGTGAGCATGAGAAACATAATTAAGTCTTGCATTGCCATGCTGTAAAATCGAAAAGGAGGAATATAAATGAGACAGCAAATGAATCAAATTGGACACCTGTATTTTTCACGGTTTAAGAGACAAAGCTGGTATGCTGTGATACACTGTGCCAAAGAAAACATTTATCAGCAGACTTAATATAAGGACTTGACGTAATGTGACGATGTCTAACATCAGAGTCTCCCTGCAGTTTGAATGAAAGATAAATACCCTAAATCTAAGAAAAACACTAAATGTGAAAGTGAATACTTTCAGTGGACAGAGTCTGCTATTGTGAGAAGCTAAATATAGGTGTTGACAGAGTAGGTGTTGTCAAATTTATCCACTCACGTCAATTGGGTTTTTACTGTTTCAAGTTTCCTAGAATACTCAACCCCCCCCCCCACAGGAGCCTCTGTGGGATCAGTAATAATTCTTAGAACAACCAGATGAACTCTAAACCAAGGATGCTGGGAAGTCAATAAAAAATTGTTCATGAAAACACAAAAAACAGAACTCATATTTTTTTCCCATTCAGGTTTTGATTTACAGGTTCCTTTAGCTTCTGGTCTCTAGTATAAAATCAAAAACTGATAATCTCAGTCAATGGTGGCAAATGGGCTTAAACTTGCTTTATTCTCAAAGGCTTAGTAGAAGCCGCCTGTCTGGAACCTTGCACAGATAATACTGTGAAGCCACATCTCAGGTGAACATTAAAGAGTATCCAGCTCAGTTGACAGCACTTGTGTTGGATATTGTGGTTAAGAACAAGGCTAGCTGTGACAGATAGGTCACCCTATTATTAAATAACCTACCTTCTTTCTTGGGTAGTTTAATAATATTTTTGTCAGAGGAATGAATTAAATCGTTTCCCATACAGTTCCCATGGCAGTTTTATTTTCATTTGATAATAGTGAAATGAAGTACGTTAAATTTGCACAGAAATCCTCATTTTAAATTAGTTTGCAAAATATCCTAGTTGCATTTGTTTTGGGGTAATTGGTACACGTATATCTTTATCATTTTCAATCTCTTTACCTCTCCTCCCCTCCCCTTCCCCATCTTCAACGACTCTGCCTTTTTGTTTTCTACCGTTTCTTCCTTTTTTACTCTTTAATTTATTTATGTTTTAGGTTTCTCATGTAAGAGAAACAATGCGGTATTTAACTTTCTCTGTCTGACTTACTTTCTGTGGTGCACTAAAACTATCTGTGAGTCATAGAAAAAATACTGCAAGGTTGCTCTACCCCGTTTGAGACCTGAAAAATCCATTTGGACAACCGTACAAACTGTGATCATGATGATGTTACCCAATAATGAACCTATGTAATCCATACTATAGAACAGCCCCATAACCAATTATCCAACCAAATGAACCGACATACAGCCTAAGTCAATCTAGTTTCAAAGTTTAGGATGGCTAATTTGCGGTGGGTCACTGACCCCAAATTATGTGTTGCTTGCTTTATTGTTTTTTCACCTTCATTTTGTGATCAGTCAGTGCAGACTAGCTTACCTAAGACCTCTCCAGAAGTAGGCTGTTTTGAGTACAGGGTGTATTTACAGCTGAATGTATTTTTATTTATTATTTCTTAGGTTTTGATTCCTTTTAATTTTATATCAAATTGCCTGTTTGTCCCCTACTCTTCCTTTGCTTATGTTATCGAGAAAGAAGTAATTAAAACTAAATATGGGAGCCTAGAAGTAGTTGTGGAAGGCAAGAACAGAAGCCAAAATCATTAAAAATCACCTGGTTTTGTTCCTTTAAAACACCCCCAAACGAGTGACATTTAGCACAATATGTGTGAGAATTGGGTGTTATGGGGTCTGCTTTCTCCTATCTCTTTATAAGGAAACAATGTAGAATATATTTGAGTGTGTTGTCATATAAAACTGTACAATGTAATCAACCTTTCAGGTTTTCTGATTCTAGGAACTTTTGTTTTCTTCGAAGTATTTTTGAAATACTTACCAGCTGTTGGTAACTGACAGATTTGTTTCTGCTCTTCTGTTTGGTAGTAAATTTCTTTAGTTTTCTTCACTCTGGGAAATCTAGTTTTATTCCCCATTATAAACCAATTCAACATACATTTGGTTCATAAAAATTTGTCCTCTTTTGATTTTTATTTTGAACTGGCAACAATATCTGTTTGGTTTTTGCATAGCAAATGAGTAAAATAAAATCTATAACACATGTTCATTTTTGACTCAGAGTCATGATTTTTGTATTTTCTGAAAACTTACTCTACCTCACATTTAGAGGAATAGTAAGTTCTAGTTTTGTGTTTTCCTTGATTAATTGCAAATGAGATTGGCATCTATTCTAAAGTTCATGTAAATCATTTGCAGTGATTTAGAATTTGAAAATTTAATTCAAATGGACTATTATTCCTGTTTTTCTTTTTCCTCTTCCTCATCATATCCCTCTTCTTTTCTTTATTAATACAATCAGTTGTTGGACAGATGTTTTCTTAATGAGGTGACAATGTTGGAATCGAAAGGACTGTTTTGTATAAGGTAAATGCAATATAAATATTCAGAAAATGTTGTCTGTGTTGACTTAATACACTAAAAAGGAATTTTTACATTGTAAAGTTAACCATAATCTCAGTAATAGATTACAGTGATAAATTATCTTGACTGGTGAAAATTGGCCAGATTTACCTCCTGGGTCCTTTCCAATCTTCTATCACTTGCTCATTTCTTCTGGGAGAAACCAGAAGACTTTTCTAAAGGACAGAAAAGCAATTCTGAGTTTACTTTTTAAATATTACTTTCAAAAAGACAAAATCGAATGCTTGTGCCCCATAAAAGAACAGACAGTAAGACATTATTTAACTTAAGAAAAATGCTGTGATAAAACTGAGCTCCAACCCATCTTCCTTTTTTCTTATTTTTTCTCAGGAAAAGTTTAGAATCATTCTTTTCATTGAATTGCACAATTCTTTCTTTTTTTTTCCCCACAAGGTTTGCTAGACACCCACCTCTTCCACCCATGTACTTAAGCGTATTAGGATTTAAATTCTGATTTTTGTTAAAAATTTTTTTAAGTAAATATTGCTGCTTATAGTTACTTTTTATTGAACTCACTGTGCCCTATCTACCATGGGCCTAATGAATATTAGGCTTGAATATGTTGATTTAATTCACAAATTCTCTTTCTTTTTTTAAAAGTTGCATGTAGTTAGAAATGTAATTTTAGGTCTTATGATTTAATTTACCAAACATAGAAGGAAAATTTAGGACTTGAAAACATACCAATAAAGTAGTAAGCAAAGGAAAAATACATCTAACTGGGAGAGGAGTTAAACAAAAACAGTAACACCAAAAAAGGAATCAGCACTAGAAAAATAATGCAATGACAGGATTCAGTAA
This sequence comes from Hystrix cristata, assembly GCA_004026905.1. Classification (NCBI taxonomy): domain Eukaryota; kingdom Metazoa; phylum Chordata; class Mammalia; order Rodentia; family Hystricidae; genus Hystrix; species Hystrix cristata. The sequence goes on along the minus strand of PVJO010007801.1, from coordinate 54,588 downwards.
ATAATCTAACAGTAGCAACTCAATATAAATGGTTTTAACTACTCAGTTAAAAGATGCAGACTGGCAAATTGGATCAAAATGTAAAATAGAACCATATATTGGTTACAGGAGACACACCTCACCTAAAAGGAAGGAGGTAGAATGAAAGTAAAAGGACAGAACAAGATGCTCCAAGCAGCTGGAGTCTGAGAGCAAGCAGGAGTAGCTGTCTCATATTCAAACAAAGCAGACTTCAAGCTGAAACTCATTAGAAGAGACAAAGATGGTCACTACATCCTTGCAAAGGAACAATTCAATAGGGATGCCTAACAATTTTAAGTATATATGCACCTAATGTCAACACACCTGACTTCATTAACCAAGAATTCCTAGACATAAAAAGATAAATATATAATCCTAGTGAGGAACTTCAATACCCCACTCACTCTGATAGTCAACTAGATAAAAAACCAACAAAGAAATATCAGTTATACCACACCTTTGAGCAAAACGATGTAAAAGGTATCTACAGAATGTTTCATCCAACAGGATACATACTTTTCAAAGCAGCACATAGAACTCATTCCAAAATAGACCATATCTCAGGTCACAAAACATGCTTAAATACAAAAGAATTAAAATAATCCCCAAACTGTCAGGTTGGAGCAGAATGTAACTAGAAATCAACAGCAAAAGAAACCACAGAAATGACATATGAATTAAATAATATATTATTGAATAATCAGTGCACCTCAGGAAAAATTGGAGAAGAAATGAAAAAGGTCCTAGTATCACATGACAAGGAAAGTAGTCCTAAGAGGGATGTATATAGCTATGAATGCACACAGTAAAACAATGGAGTGATCTCAAACAAATCATCTAATAACATACCTCAAGGGCCTAGAAAAGTAACAACAATCCAAGTCCAAAACTAGCAGAAGGAATAGTTATTAAGATCAGAGTGGACAAAGAGATAGTAAAAATGTGAAGCCAGTCATTTCTCCTGAAGGCTTAGAGTGCTGCATCTAGATGAGAATAGGTAGAAAAAATGGTCGCACAGTGGCATGAAGTACGAGGGAGCACCTTGGCTCATCTGCCCCTCTTTCAGTGCCGTGCTTCTAAAGAATGCCCTCTCTCAGGGTATCCACCAAAATCCATGACCATGGCACTTTGGCCACAGAGGGTAGATTAGAATTCAGCCACTGTCCCAAGCTCATTCAGTTCCATCATCTAGCCAGAAATATAAACTTTGAGCTGTATGCCAGTTACTATCGGGAACATGTACTTGAGTGGAGGAAGTGTAAACTAGTGAACTCTGTCATGGTAGTTTTAACTGGGCAGAAAAACTGAGCTCACAGAAAAAAGGGAAGAGATTCTCAAAGTTGAGCAGACCTGACAGAGAACAGGTCCAGGTTCTGATGGACTCCAAGTTCTTGGTCCTGTTCTCTCAATGAAGCTTAGCGGTGGTATGTGATAAAACAAAAACATAAAGTTCCTCTTTGCAGAGAGAAAATATGTTATCAGAAATAGGAGGCAGCTGGAAGAAGAGAATTAACCTTTAAGCAAAAGAAAATTATTATCAGTTTTCTTACACGTCAAAGTAATTTGTTTATTAAGATACTGTTGTCTATCCTATTTCTACTCTGATAAGGGAACTATACTCATGACCAAGGAAACCGCTTTGTAATCACCAGGGCAGTGAGGTTTAGGTCAGCTTAAACTCTACTGTCTTCTCTATCATAATTGCAGATTTCTCTAGGTGGTTTACTTCTTTCTGTGTAGAGAGATAAATATGGTCTTGCTAGCAAATTGTTTAGTTGGAGATTATTGTGGCCCATTTACATAATAAAACTTCACAAGAAGTGAGGGTTTATGTGATGTTCTTTCATAATTGTGAAAAATCATTTAAAGTTGCTACTGGGAGAGATAGTGATAATTATTAATTTATTTTTAATGTCAACCATTGAAGACTGAATTGGACTTAAATTTCAACTGCTATTTATTTTGATGATCTTTTAAGGTTTTCTAATTCATTTATCATGATTCTTAGTTATGTGCCCCAAACATTTGGCTCTGGCTACTTAAGCAAAAAATATATTTATTATGAGCTTTTTGGCACTTCTGGCTTCCACCTAAGGTAGAAAGCTGGGAAGGACATGACTTTCAGCTAACCACACATACACATGCTCCAACAAACAAACAAATAAATAACAAACAAGAAACCAAAACCTGATAATCTACAAAATCATAAATTTTCTAGAACCTGTAAGAGAGCTGAGATTGCAAGGCTACCAGCTAGCCCGAATGCTTAGGAAAGATGGCTTCCTCTAAGCATAGGTGTGCACACCCTCCTTATGATGGTGGGAAGAAGCAGTCTACCCATATGTTGCATAAAAAATTCAGGTAAAAAGTTTCTGGAATAGGTAAAGCAGAACATGGCCTAGCAGGAGGATGTAAAAGCAGAGGGACCTTCATCCATAAGGAAAATTCACATCCCTCATAGGCGCTTCTGGAGGCCACTGGGACTCACAGGCACGAGTGAAGGCAAGAGGGCAGAGGTGAAAACTTCATCATGGGAACTGAGCACCTAATAGAAGAAGAGGTAGACATCCCCCAGGCTCCTTTTCACTGAAGAAGGACAAATCATGAGCTCCTGCAGGATGGCTGCTATACTGGTCCCAGCTCCAAGCACAGATTAGAACCCACCACACCTGAGGCAGGAGTGAAAAGAAAAAAAAAAATTCTTGTACAGTGGTGGGAGTTTGACGTATGGCTTTGGTTCAGACTGTTTGAGATATCAAAACTAATAGATGAGGGTTAGGATCAGCGAGGAAACCCTTTCTTTGTCTTTTAGGGACTCAGTACTTTAAAAATAAAAGGGTAGATTTCAGTTGCATTACACAAGTGAAAGTATCTAGACTCAAGAAACAAAATAAATCATAGGGACAGAAAAGAGATTAGTGGTTGCAAAGAGCAGGTTTAATTTCTTTCATTAATAATCATAATCATGATTTTTATTTGAGATGTTAATGTTGCCCTACTGGGGATTGAACCAGCAAGGGCATTTGCACTGAGCTATAGCCTCAGCTTTTTAATTTTTTATTTTGGGCTGGGGTTTCGCTAAGTTACCTAGGCAGGGCTTAAACTTTTGATCTCTTGCCTCAGCTTCCAAGAGTTCTGGCAATACAGGTGTGCACCTGTATATGCCCAGCTCCATAGTGTTCTCCTGAAATTCTTGTGAGATGTAATGGGAGATCAAAGAAATGCATAATTATGTGACTAGTAATCTTGAAAACCAGCTTCCTGGGGAAAAGAAATTAGATGTAGATATAAAATAAGCTTATTTCAATACCTGCTATTTTGAAATTGAAAGTATTATTTTTTAAGTCATGAGATGTCTTAGGCTGTTTTCTATTGCTATAACAAGATACTTGAGACTGGATATATTTTAAAGAAAAGAAATTTATCGTGGCTCATGGCTACAGGTTTGAGGAGAGCCTGGACTACATAGCTAATTCAAGGCCAGCCTCCCAAACTATATAGTGAGACCATGTCTGATAAAACCAAATAACAACAACAACAACAACAACAACAACAACAACAACAACAAACTAAATATTTTTGCAGCAGGTAAATTATACTACTTAAGGATGTACACTCTGGTAATCAAGCTATAAAGTAAAGCAAGCAAATACTTACTTTAAAAGTTGTATTTCTAGTAACTTTTAATTAGAAGGAGTGGTAGCTTCCAGAGCAGACAGTAAGTTCTATTTGTTAGCTAGAGTACTGGCTAAAAGGCTATTCATGTAATAATTCACTAAATTGTGATTTTATTTGCATTTTTGTAAACCTGTGTTACTGTTTAAAATAGAAGAGATTAAAAACAAGTTGAATGGTTCAGAATTTTTGAGAGAAGGTGGGCACTATATTTGAGGTTACGTTTCCAAAAATAAGGTTCAAATTGAACCATGGAACTATCATTTGTCCTGCTGCCTGCAGCTTAGACGTATAACAACCATGGATCCCCCAGCAGCAATACAGCTTCTGTGTTTGAAGCTTGGCCTTATAAACTATTTCCTACTGCTCCTGCCCCAAACCCCTCCAAAGTGAGTCTTCTTTTTAAAATTCATTTCCAATTTGAAATTTCTTGAGGTAAGAATAATAGTGGAGGGGGCATTACCTCTGGGAAATAATTGGCCCGTTATGTGAGAAAACACATTTTCTATTTTCAGAAATGAAAAGGTTGTGCTTTGTTTATTTTCTTACTTATTTTTTCATTATTTTTACTTTATACATTACAAAATCCAGAACTCCACAGTGAATACATCAAGGGTCATATGTTCTCTACTCATTTAATGGAATTTTAATATTTTATTATTGTATCTTCAAATATTTTATGTATAAAAGATGTAAATAGAATAGTTGATATCTTTTTTATTTCATTCTAAAATTGAGATACCATTTTGAGACATTTGACATATATCTTCAATTTATGTGTACAGAACATCAGCAAGAATTTTGCTAGAGGACTACAATTAAAAGTATTTTTGATTTGTACAGAAGCATTGTGCCTACTTGATAGTTATAGTCAAATTTCTCACTAATGCGAATGTACCAGTGTTTAAGGTTTCTATTTTCCCATTTTCTGCCTGCTTGAAATTTTTTAGACTTTTTAGTTTTTGCCCATTTCAAGACTGTTAAACAGAATTTCAGTGTAAATTGCATTTTTGCAATGTTCATTTCACATGGTCTCATAGCAAAACATTGGACCGTTCATTTTATTTTTTAATGAGCAAGTCATACTTCCATCTAAATTGATACACAGATGCTGAACTAGGCATCCCACGGAAGGTGTATCCATTTTGTTCACTTGCCAAAGAGCAAAACATCTACTCTGATCGTTCTGCTTGATGTGCACCAAATCAATGGTACAGTCTTGACAAGAGATGACCCTTGGGGTTCTTCTCTCCCCAAAACAGAGAACGAACATAACAAGCATGTGGCCCTTTTTAAAGAATACTGGACTTGTAAACTGATATTGGGACTGAAAATTGCATTTTTGGGGGGTCCTTTCGGAAGCTCTGGGAGAAACGAAAGATGGTCAGGACGATGGAGCCCCCCAGTGGCCCCAGATGCCATCAGTTCCCTGGAGCTCCAATTGCATATCAAGGTCAAAGCAAGCACCTGCTATAACTCAGACGTGTAGCTCTGGAAAATCTCTCCTGAATGCTTGTCATTATCTACCTTTACTTATATTGCGTTAAACGGATAGTTACTTGGACACAGAAAAATCTCTGTTATTTTATCAATTGTATGTAATAAATCAGCAGAAATATTCTTCTCAGCAGAAATATTTGCTATTTATGGCAAATAAATGATCGAAATTGAGGAAAAGCCACTTTTGCACTTTCTGGGAAATATTAAAAGACTAAATCAGTGTGTGTTACTCTAAGCAGAGTGGAAAGTAAAGGGAATTTAGAATAAAAAGATGGAAGATAGAGTTTTTGGATCTGCCACTTTCTAGTTTGAATGCAGACAACACTTCTGAGTATAAATGACCTTATCTATGAGGTGAAGTCAGTGATCTCTCGATACACATTGTGGTAAAGATTTTTTAAGATCAACCAGAATAATAGATAGCAAATGGACTTTATGAAATGTGTGATCATAAAGTAGAAATAAGAGAATTCAAAGAAAAAACCAGAGCAAGGAAGTCAATGTTGTTGCATAATTTTCTCTGTACAGTAGTTGGTGGTCGTCTATCTTCTTTGGGTTACAAACAGACATCCCAGTTTCCCAGAGTATTTTAAACTCTGTAGGAAAACAAACTTTTTAATGAGGCTTCTTTTTCTTGGTAAGCCAGAAAGCTGCCTAAAAGGAACTCTTTTGGCAGTTTATTAAGCCTTTCCTTCCCTTAGTCTACTTTTTCACTACTCTTTTTTTTTCCCCCTTTTACTTAAATAACCAAGCTACCTTACACAAAGCAGTAAGAAGTTCCTAAAGAAAAATTCTTAGTCTCCTTGATGAAAAGTAGTGCCACAAGTACTGGGGAACCTGGATATATCAACTGAGGAGTGCATTTGGTAGCCGATTGGGAATGAAAGTGAGAGAATTTTCAAGAGTAAGAGAAGTTAAGACTAGCAATAGATTTAGATTTGACATGCTTATGTGACCAGTTACATACAGGAGGGGAGAGGTATACTGAAGAAATATATTAAGCTAATAGTTACTAAATACCACATTCCAATTATTTTAATTTATTTTCTATTTTTAATTATGATAAAGTATACAAAACATAAAACCTATGATCTTAACCAATTTTAAGTTCAATGGTGTTTAATATGTTTTCATCGTCGTACAACCAATCTCTCTCTTTTTTTTAGATTTTATTTTAGTAGTCCATTTTAGATATACATAATGATATATTCATCATAGGGAATTTGTACCCGTCCATGATATATCTTGTTGCTTCTTTTTCTTCCATTCCTCTCCTCTCCCTCCAACTCCTCCTTCCCTCCTTATTTACAAAAGCTTTGTTTCCATTTTTTTCTCCTTCTATTCTCTTTTTCTGTCCCCCTGTTCCTTTCCTCCTTCCCCCTCCCTGTTCCCCTTCTCGCTTGAACAATTTCTTCCCCTTTCCCAATATCATACATTTTAGTCCTTATTCACACTTTCAGTTTCTCACAGCAGAGAAACAATGTGGTATTTGAACATGTGTGTCTGATTTATTTCACTTAAGATTATGGTCTCAAGATACAACCAATCTCCAGAACTCTTTTCAGCTTATAAAACTGAAATTATGCCCAATTATTCTCTTGAATTAATTTTTAATGTACCTACTAGAACAGAAGCAACATAGCCTGTGCCTTATGTTTATTCTTAGATATGACACTTAAACCATGGTTTAGATGCAAACATGGACAAGAATCTTATCAAACACAACTAGTTCCAAAATGGCACAGGAATGGCTTCAAGAAACCCAAATCACTCAGACATGAGTCTCTTAAAGGATCCAATGATCAAATGCTCCATTGAGAAATACAACCAGAAGGGCCTGGAGAAGTGCCACGGCCAGGAGTACGAGTGCTGAGGCTGAGGCACCTTTAAAGCCTAAGGTGAAACCCAAAGTACCAAGAGGTGTCAGCCTCCAGAGTGATAAACTTGCCTACACTGCCCACCCCAACCTTCAGGAGGATGTTCATGTTGCATCACCAAGAGTCTCAGGCTGTACCAGCCAGACTCCAAGATTTAATCTCACCAAGGCCCAGATTATAGTCCATCTCCAACTCCAGTTCTAGTTCTGACTTCAGCTCCATCCCCCAATAGTGCTAGACTCCAGGAAGCTTCCAAAGTAGAGGACGCTGCCAGTATGAGAACAAGATCGGTATGATTTCCAGGCAGCTTTCTGCATGGGACTGGTGCCTAGGCATCATTTATTCAAATAAACCAGAGGTAAGCTCTGTAAAAGCAAACATAAAACGCATGGAGAGAAGGCACTGGTCCAAAATGTTTGCACACACTTCAGCACAGTGTGTTTAATAATTAAAAGGGCTCTCACAAGGTATCAGTGTATAGCAACATATGAAAATGTGACCTTAAATTTGGTCTAAGGATCAAATTTGGGTTTATTTATTTTTCTTATAAATGAACTTTTCATGTTAAATAATGGTCATAGTGATAATAAGGTCTATGGTTTTGAGAAGCAACTGTTCTGGATAAGAACCATTTGCTCTGCTTCATGAATGCTGAACTCACTCACATCTGGTAACTGTAGACTCTTACACTCACCCAGAGATACACATTATCGATTCTTCTCTGCAGGAACTTTGGCTGACATTTCCCCCAAGACATATGCTTACACAGCAATAGAAAATTTTCAAGTTCATTTTCACGCTTAATTTAAGCAATCGTCAAAAAATGTCTTTTTCTTCCCAACTTTACCACACAAAACAACTTGGGGTTAAATCAATTTCAGAAAACAACCACCTGTTGGGATGGAAACTGACTAGAAGTACAAACAGCTTTTCTTAGATCTAGGAAAATTATTGAAATAAATTCTTTATCATCTTATTAGATTTGGGAGTTTTAATGGAGTTTAAAGTCCATTTAATGGGAGTTTTAAAGTCCTGTGTTACTTGCAAAGTGAAAATGAGTGTATATAGCTGATGTGCGGATTCCTCCTCTGGTAGAGTTGTGGACGAGCTGGAGGGGATTTAACAGATGCTGCTTCTGACAGCAGGATGTGGGTTATTATTCCTATTATTGTTTAGCCTTCCATCTGAGCAGAAGAGGCAGAACTGTCACAGTAGGAGACAAAGAAAGGAAGCAATAAAAATGAATATTTTCCCCTAGATAGCAGGAATTCATCTTGCAAAGTTTGAAATAGGTAAAGAACAGAATAGGTCTGAAAACAACCAAGGTGCTTCTTTGAGATTGTCATAAATTAGTTTCTTCATGCACACCTTTATGTAGTTGAATGCAAAATATTTGAAGGTTTGGTAGGAATGATCTAAAATTACATTTATTCTTAATTAAATTATATTAATCTGAAGAAAATAGAATGGTATAATGTTGTGCCAGTTTCACTGAAAAATGCACTGTAGGACTAAGAACTTCTGTCAAACATTGACTGGAAATAATTAGATGGAGGTAAACAAAGAAATGTGCTAGTGGTTCTAATGTCCATCATATTTACTAATCCACTGTCTATATTTTTGAAAGCAAAAAATAACAGTACTTGATAAACTCATGTACTTATGTACGTACTGTATATATAAAAGAGTAGGAACAAATGTTATATCATTTATAGAAGGTGTAGTGAAGTTATTTTGATACCACTCATGCTTTGCGACATTGTTACTCATGCAAATAGTTTAGAAATGAGTGCTGTAATTCTATGAACCTAGGGAAATAAATAAACACCAACTAAATAAGAACAAATAAAGGCTATTTATTGGGAGGTTGCTAAACAACAGAGCCAACGACCATCACTTGTGTTTGGCAGATACTCAAAGACAGGTGGTGGGATAGGAAAGCTTGATAGTATGATAAAAGGTTGGCTTCACGTGTCACCCAGTTGGAGTATTGGCAAGAGGAAGGTGCAGGTAAGTCAGCTTGAAGAAGGACATGCAATATCATCAGATAGCAATAGATATTTGATTTTTTTCATGTTGGTCCCAAAGCATGAGCAGGGACAAAAATCAGGGAAGACTGAAATCATTGACCAAGTCCTGAACATGTGAGCAAATTGTTACAAGCATTGTACAGCCTTCTGAATTGTTGCTGGAAATAGTGTCTGACTTATCCCAAGTCTGCCCTGGAACATGCTGGCTTCCTGGGTTGATTTGTTTCCAGGGCAAGTTGTTGCGTGATGCGAATCAGGGTGTAGTCATTGTTGTTTTTGTACATTCAGCCTCTCAAAACAGATTAGTGTTTTGAGACAAAATGAATAGGATAATGCAAAAGATAATTTTGTTTAGGCTATTGTAATAGATTGTTCTATAGTGAGAAAAGAACTAAAGAAGAGGCAGAAAACCCTCCAGATAGCCTTCCATCCATAGCTCCTCATTAATTACTATTTGTCCTTTGTATGTTATCTCAGATCTTACTCTCTTAACACAGACAGATGAGGATGAAGTTTATGGGAGAGGTCAGAACTAAAAATATGTAGGCAAAAGAGAAAACTCAAAATAGATGCAATTTCTCAGGAAGAGTACATGAAGCAAAACTGAAAATTGATAAACATGGCTCTTGGAGGGCACAGATCCTTAATGGAGAGGCAAATGGCACGAAAATTTGAGGGTAGTTTGGTACTAAGTGGTGGGGTCTAAGATGAAGCTGGTAATAAACAGGATTAAATGTATCATTGAAGTCTGTTAGGGTTAAGACTTGAAAAATGTTCTTTGGATTTGCTGTCTAAGAATTTATTTAGGATTGGAAAATAGTTGTATTAGCATAATAGTGGGAATAAAAGTCAAGTGACAGTAAGTTAAAGAGTGAAAGAAGGGCGTGGAAGTAGGGAGAGCAAGAGTAAAACCCTCCGTTCAGAATTAAGGATGACAAACAATGGAAGCGAAAGGAATATTAGTGTTTTAGAGGGATCCAGATGGAGTAAAGGTTTGTGTGTATATTATGAAAAAGAGTAACTTTAATAGGGACCAGAGAAAGAAAAGATTAGCCCTCCTTTATCTTGCCAATGCTTTGTTTGAGATATCCTAAGACTTGTAAAAAGCAGAAATATGAGACTAAAAGACAGTAACCATGTTTATAATAATCATACCAATTTTAATAGTTGTGGAAATTAATATTAGTAAATGACTGCTTACTGTATTAGGAAAATTTCATTTACACTGTAGTGTTCTGAAGATTAAGTTTTTATTTGTGTGAACAACTAGAATAGGAAACTGTCCACTTCCTTACTTAAATGCTCACAGCTTTTCCCTACAACCTGTGCCAGGGGAGTGAAAGAGAGTTGTGTATCAGCCTGCACACTTCAAGCACAACTGTTACTTTCATTCTTCCTAAAGCATGTTCTTGGTCTGAAGACAGAGTAGGTCGCCTGAGGGAGCAGTGAGTTCCACATCAGTGGGATTGTTCAAGCTTCCCAGAGTCATTCAGATGGATGATAGGCCTAGATGAATTTTAAAGGCCTTTCCATCCCCAAGAGTCCAAGAGTTTCACATTTCTAAATGACTTTCAGAGCTTGAATGCAGGCTACATGCCACGTTAAGAGTAAATAGATGTGAGCAGTTAACAAAGTAAGCAGTGAAGTGGAATATTGTTTTTGCTGTCAAGATTTGTCGAGGATTATCTGCTTTTTGAGAGAACTGAGAGTTGATTCTAGTTCATTTTTATTCTTTTTATACATTTTCATCCAGTGCTTACCTTCTGAGTTGTATTTTCCAAAAGATCAGAAGATAGGACTAGAGTCTAAGGATGTGATATCTGTCTGGCATCTGAATAGTTAATAATATTTCATATCAAGGAACAGTTCCAAAAAACTGGCTGGGCCATACTCCTCTGCTCTGTATGTGACTGGTCTGTGTCATCCTCTCCTCCTCTAGCTTCCTTGTCCCTTGGATTATACACACCCTTTCAGATGAGGAAACTAAATTAGAGCAATTGGGAATGTTCCAAGGTCATGTAGGAAATCAATGGCGAGAAATCTCCATATACATCAGGAGAACATGTCAATAATGGGACAATCAAAAGTGATATATCAAGCTTCTGTCTTGCTGCTGACATTGGGCTTGTGTTTAGCGTTTCTGCCTGTCCAGCACTGTAAGCATATTTTCTATCAGTACAAAGTGAAGTACTGCTGATACCTACATTTCATTATTTGTTGAACAACTAAACAAATATCAGGAATAGGAAAAGTGAAATTTATTAGAAGTCTCTCTTTTCCTGCCTAAAGCTTTGAGCATTGCTTTAATGAGAAATAATTCCTTAATAATGTTTTCTCAGCTTTCTACTTTATTAAAGTAAGCAAAGAGAGGAGCTACGACAAAAAGATATGATCTTTCAGTGTGTTTTTTATATTTGACAGAAAAAAATCATCAAACTCTTCAATTTATTTCATGAATGCAAAGAGTGATAAATCTCAGCTACTTTAGGGTTTCAGATGATTACATTTTTACTTAATTTGCTGAGCTAAGGAGAGCTTTACATTTTTTATTTTGTACAATTAACCTGATTTTACAAGATACTTGGACACAATCAAATAATTAGATGTTTCTCATGTCAACGTGAGAGATGATAGAATCTCACTAGATCTTCTCTCCCAAGTTTCATAGAATAATATAAGTGTACTGACATGAAATAGGACAGTTTCCCGTTCTGAAAATGTCTTGATAAAAACCTTGGCAATATTTCCCTTGAATACAGTATCAGCATTCTACTTCAAAGCCACTTAATGGAATTTTCTCAGTTTTATCTATCTCTAGCCTTTTAAAATTTGTCTTGTTTCTGAATTATTCCATATCTTTCGTTACAAATAATGTGCAACAGAACATTCAGAAGATCGATAGTAAAACAAGAAGAGACTCCATTTTTTTAACCAGTCATTATGAAAGTAGACTGTGGATCTGGGGACTTAAAAAAGAACAAAATGCATATTAATTTAGATAAAACCAGAAAAAATCATAGTTTATGGAAAACCAAAATATTTTTCCTACCATTAGAAGAGATAATGTTGAGTAATTTAGTATTACCTTTTCTTAGAGGACTTAGACATCAGTATTTTACTATGCTGTGAATTAATTCAGTGTTTTGTAGTGTAGTAACAGTAAAGCCAAAGATACATAACTGAATGGTTTAGGAAGTGTTCCTCAAACTTTGAATTTACAGATCCCTGGGGGATTGTGCTGAACTACAGATTTTGATTCAGAGTTTGGGGTAGAAGCTCTTCTACATCTGCTGTGTCCAATTCGGTGGCCATTAGCCACATGTGGTTGCAGAGCACCTGAAGCATACATAGTAGGAAGAGATTTTTAATGTAATTTAACTGAAATGGCCATAGATTGCTAATAGCTCTCATATTGCCAAGTGTGATTAGTTTATCAAGAAGAGTATGACAGTCAACAAATTGTTGACGATCTTTAAGACCTCTCATATTCTCTATTTATGTGTTTTTGTTTTTCCTCTTTTCTAGATAGTAGTGTGTTTTGCTCATTTGACTATCATCTTGAACTTTTAGCAGAATTTTTGAAACACATGTGGCACTTTTTTGGGGGGTAAGCTGCAAAACTCTGCTTGAGGAAAGCCATGTTAAGCAAGTCAGACACTTCTGTGGAATTTACTTGGAAGGTGTATTTAATGGTGCAATGAGCAATGATAGATCAAAATGCTTGGTGAGCACTAATATAATACATTCACTCATTAAAAGATGTTTTCACGGGTCTGACATTCAAATAAGTAGTTACTTTTGAATATATATTAATTATTCATTTAAAATTAAGAGTATATCTTCTTGTTGAATGAATATACAAGAAGAGAAATATTAAAGTTGGCAAGTATAATCAGTAGGTAAATTATCTAATAAATAGTTACTTTGAATAAGCATTGAGAATCTCATTAGGGACACAGGGTGGCACATGCCTGTAATTCCAGCTATCTGGAACACTGAGGTGGGAGGATCTCATCTTTGAGTGCTCCCGGGGCAATTTCCTAAGATTCTGTCTCAAAATATAAATTAAGTAATTTAAAATGGGCTGGTAATGTACCTCAGTGGTAAAGTGCTGCTGGGATCAAAGCTCAGTACCACAAAGAGCAAAAAAGATTTTCTCTTTGAATGATTTATCCTGAGAAATAAATCTTTCAGGTTAGTATTTTAAATGGACAATGGTTTTGTTTCTCTATAGACTTTTAAAAGTCACTTATTATTCACAGCTATTCCCATTGTATTTATTATGCAGCAGGCACTAGTATTTAAGTGATTTCAACTAATATTTATTCAGTGCTAGCAATAGTTCTGTCAGTTGAATTTCATAGATGAGGAAACTGAATCCCAGTGAGTGAGTGAGGCACCCGGGGGTGAGATAAAGAATAAATGGGCCACACCTCTGAAAATGGACACAATCCAAGCTGTAAACAAATCACTGTGTAGTGCTTCTGACTGACTCAGTAGTGGTAAAGCATTAAAGGGTAGGTTTTCTCATGTTCTAGTTTCACACTATTCAAGGATCACTAAATCATTAGCAGTCTTTAAAAGATAAAGTATCATAACAATTCTTGTTTCTGTTTTTCTTTTTTCTCTTTTCATGGCCACACAGTTGGAATTTTTAATTGGGTATGGGGTCTGCTTTGGAATTTGATTCCTGTATCTTTCTTATGAGACTTACGTCATTTGAGGCAAACATTTTCAGTCCCTAAACTTCAACTTTCTCATCCTTCAGTGTAGTTAATAGTAGAGCCTACCTTGCTATATCTTTTGCTAGAATAAAATGAGAAGATATGTAATCTACATATTATTTTTGAGACAGGGTCTTGCTATGCAGTTCAGTCTGAGCTTGAATTCACTATGTAGCGCAGGTTTGCCTCAAACTCATGGTAATCCTCCTGCATGACTTTATCATCCTTATGCTTCTATTTACTCTCATAAAAATATGATATCCTATTTAGTGAATAAAAAAAATTCTATAAAAGTTTTAAATATTTTCTTCTGAGTTAACATGAAAAACATAGCCTCAATACAGACTTGATACTAAAAAAAAAAAAAAAAGGAAATCTAAGAAACAGAAAATGAGAGCAAACAGGGAGAAGACAGGAAGTATCCTAAATTGCTAGAAATTCTGGAAAGGAATAAAATGGGCTAATGAACTTTAGTTCAAAAACAAAAAGATTTCCTTGATTTTACAGCCATTTTGGTTACAAAACCTCATTCTTGACCTGCTCACAGTTGCTTCTACACTCGGGTGTCTGGTGCAGTGTTGGGGCGGGCACCGGTGGGCACCATGAATCACACCAGGGTCCTTTTCTAAGCATACATTAGATGTATAGGTTTAGGGTTAATTGTAACTTCCCCGATGCAGAAGTGCACCAGCAAAATAAGATTTCTGTTTCCTTCTTCCCGATATGAAACCTTACCTAGTCACCTCCTAATTCAATTTATAGCATACCATGTAGGAAAGAAACATTTATTGCAATGTCTTTACGAAAAAATAAACTTCTGGGCAGAACAACCATAAATATCCAAAGAGAAGTCATTATTTTTACTTTGCAGCTCATGGTCTCTTCCCCTTTGTCTTTTTGATTTTTCACAAGTGGAAATCAAGACACACTTTCTATATTGTACCAGACTGGAAGAATGAGATGACAAATGACAGGGTGCCAAAGAAAAGCACTGCATTTGTGTGGCATTGGAGTGAGGATGCTTTTAGCCTTTTATGAGAGGACACTGTCCTGGCCTGGCTTGTCCCTTGGCTGCCCTGGCCTGGCCTCGCCTCTGGATCAGTGACTTTCCTGCAATTACACTCAGGTGGGCCCCCGGGGTCTCACTCCAACAACTACTAAGCCCATTAGAGAGTAAATAGCAAAATGACAAGTCTCTGTTCAATTTATGGTGTTTTTATTGCTAGCTGTGGCAGCAAAGGATTTATCTAGAGTTGAATTCTCTACTGATTTCTACCAGCCCCATTTTGCAGGCCAATTTAAGGCCACTGTTCACAAATTGCAAAATACTTGGAAACAAAATCAGAAGATCGGTTATTAATTCAGCTACTTCACAGATACTAAATAAATGGATCTTAAAATAGTCACATGGCTTAACAAAACAAAGCAAGAAAATCTTCTAGCAAATCACACAGAAAAATATCTTGGCTTGAATTTCCTACCTTAGGGCTTGATTGAACAGTAGGTTTTCAGGCCTATTATTTTTCAACAATACTGGCTTTGTGTAAACTTCTATTTGAAACATTTATGCCAATGCTATAGTGGTTTCTTTAATGAGGTTTCAACATAGAGAAGTGGGGAATGAGTACTGCAGATGGTGCCTGATTTTTGAACTATGGTCTCTGAACAAAACCAGATAATTTGCTTTATACTCATCTTGCCTTGAGAATTCCTTCATTACCAGCCTTGGCACAGCACACCTGTGCCCAGGCAAACCTTGTTTCCCATTCTGTAGCCACTGGGGAAAGCATTTCCATTAAGCTATGGCCTGGAAGAAGAAAAGTGAGTTAATAATGAATCACAGTTCAACTTCTTGCATATATACATACACACTATGCTAGAATTAGTGGATCTCACATTTCAGGAATGTTAAGAAACCACGAAGTACACAAAATTACAAAATTTCTCCATTGAAAAAGAATCATACAGAAAACTTGGGCATGATGTATATCACAAAAAGGAAGAAAAAGTTTTTGGGCCTGAGATCCTTAAACATAAGGATGGAAAGATCTGTTTGGCTTGATTAAGCAAAATGTTCCTGGCAAACATTGAAATCCAGTTTGTGTCTTTCATAGGTGCTACTTCCTGGACACTGCCCTGAACATTTATATTTTAAATGTTAAAACAAGTTATACTTGTATAAATATAGAGTGTGACTCTGGAAAAGCCCACTGTCTCACCAGGATTAATAATAGCTTTTTCCTAGATTTTTGTTTTGATTTTACTATGAATTTCTTACAGGCATGGGACAAGTCTTATTTAGGTTCTCAACATTTCATATTTTTTAAAATAAAAAATATAGAATAATTGTAAAGTAGTAAGTCTGTGGTAGAAAGTGGGAACACAGCAGTTAACAAAGAGACTGCAATCCCTGATCTATAGGATTTATATTCCATTGAGGAAGATAGATGGGAAACAAATAATAAAAAAAAGAATGGTATTAGAAGATAAAGAGTATTATGGAAAAGGTGGTGGAGAAAATCCCCACTGATAAAGTGGTGATTTCTAATCAAACACTTCACAGAAAGGGGAGAATGTGAAATTTGAGGGAAAATCTTTCCTGGGTGGAGTATTCAGCTAGCCAAGAGCCTGAGGTGGGATCCACTGAAGGAATATCAAGGATCACTGGACCTGGAGTAGGGTAAGTGCACAAAGGAGAATCCAGGGAGGTTGAAGAGGCTGAATAACTCAGAGTCTGGAGGGCCACTGTCTTTATTGTCCTCAGTAGAGGGGAAGCCAGCAGAGAAAATATATGAATTTCCTTGTGTTTTAAGAGGACTACTGATTGACAGAAGGTAAACTGAAGGTAGACAGGGTGAAACAAGAAGAGCAGTTAGGAGGCCATTGTAACAATGCAAGTGAGGGGAGGTGATAGCTTGGAAAACATGAGAAATTGTCAAATTTTGGATACACTGTGTTTCAAAGCTACATTTAAGAAAAGATGTTTCTTGAGAACATACTCTTAAGTGAAATAAATCAGACACTGATGAGCACACATCGAATTGTTTCTCTGATATGAGAAACCATAACTGTAAATAAGGACAAAGAGGTGTAATAGATATTATATAAAAGGAAGATGGTGTGCAGAGGAGAGGAGTACTAGAAAGAAAGAAGGGGAAAAGCAGAAAGGCAACAGGGGAAAGGGAGGGGAATGGGAAAATATGGAAAATGATGAACGAACCTGCTGTAAATAGGGAGGGAGGGAGCAGAGGGAAGGGGTGGGGGAGAGAGGGGAGAACCAAGATGCATCATGTATAGGTACAGAATAAATGTAATGAATGTGACCATTGTATGTAGAATGTACCAATACATGTTCTTGGTTTAAAAAAAAATACATGCTAGCAAGTTACCCCCCCCCAAAAAAAGAAAATTTGAGGATGCCTTTGGTGTTGGAGGTGTTGGAGATAGGAGAGAGATAAGGGCCGAAGACAATTCCAAGATTAGACGTTTGATGCTCGTGTAGATATTGTTGCCTATGCAATCACCAAAACAGATGGGAAAGACTACAAATCGATGTTTGTAAGAAAATGATCAGAGAGCCTCTTGGATTAGACCTCTAATTAAAGGTCAAAAGAGGAATTTGGATATATGATTGTGAACTTCAGGAGAGGAGTCAGATTGTAGATAGAAATTTGGGGTCTCAATAAATGTTAAAATTTAAAATATGAATTTTGGGACTCAACTGAGTGATGTATTTTAAGACCTTTTACTTGTTTTGAAATTAAACTTGTTCCTACCTTCATATTTATCCATACTTGATTTTCTCAATACATAATCATAATGTGTCACTTATCTACCATACAGTGTACTTATGTGTGAACTGTGCTCTCTGGGAATTCAAGGGCAAGAAAGTGAGGGAGAGAAGAACCAGAACATCACCACACATGCACGCAAGTGCATGTTATGAGCCGTAGGATGTTGTTGAGAGGTGTTGGCAGGGATGCTGGTGCCTTGTAGTTACCGAGTCAGGGAGAAAGAAAAGTGAGTTAATAATGAATCACAGTTAAATTTCTTGAAAGTTCTTCTGGAAAGAACTTGTATCTTATGTGAGATCTTAATGATAAGCTGAATATTGAAAGGTCAGGACAAGAAAACTATTTTAGGCGTATCGGAGCAATCTACACAAGATAAAGAACACTGTAGTCAAGAAAATGTAAGAGGTTCACTTTGTTCCAGCATATAGTAAGGAGTTGATGGAGGGTAGATAAGAACTGGAAATAAAGAGGGTATTTTAAAGAATTTATAGTAAGAATAAAAAATAAAGGCAACAAGCAAGTATTTTATCCATCAATTGTCAATCAATCAATCTGAGATTTTTCTTACTGAAATTGCTTCCAATATTTTTCATGTTCTGAAAAACATTTTCCTATGAGATAAATGTATTATTTAACTAAAATTTATTATTTTGTTATACTTGATATTCATATTTGTTTTTATTAAAGTATCTTTGTCACTCAGTTGATAATCTTTAGTTCAGATTTTGATGCACACACAGACTGTTTCTGAATACCCACAAAATCCAAACCTGCAAACTTGTGCTTGATTAGATTGCTGAGCATCAGTCCTCTGATGTTTCAGATAGCTTCAAATCTTGAAAAAAAATCCCCAATAGAACCAAGTACCAAGTGGTAGAGAACTATCTGTTGTACAAATGGACTTTGAAAAATGAAATTTAGAAATTCCAGATATCCTGGTTTCTGACCATTTGCTAATAGCAATTACTGGGACACATAGCCAAAGTTGAATATGCAGAAGCTCAGTGGCAGTCCATGATACCTCACCCAGCCCTTGTTAAAGATGACCAACAAGTGGGGTGGAATAGAGAAGATGACAGAACGGAATGAAGGCCATGAGGAGGCAAATGTAGGGAAGTAAATACCACATGCCAGCTCTAGAAAGTATAAGTCAGAAGAGGGAAGGTTCATAGAAAAACTTCAATCTAAGGTCAAAATAGTAAAACTTACTCTCAGAAGCAGTTTGGTATCAGAAAGGTAGTTGCGAAGGTGAAACTGAATAGTACAGATGACCTTTCAAACCGGATTTAGTAGGACTCCTTCACACTCAGCCATGTGCATAGGCAAATGTCACACACAGTGAAAAGCTACTAATGTCCTTCGAGATAAGTCACATGTTTCAAGATGACTGTAGACAGTGAAACTCAGTACATGAAATTATGTTCTTCCTGAATTCAATAATAGAGTATATTCATGGTATGGTCAAAATCAGCTGTGGGTTAAAAAAAGATAATATCATGCAATCTAATAGTGAGAATTCTTCCCCAAATAAATGATAGCTAGCATATCAATATATAATGTTTGTTATAATATCAAAATAGAAAATTGCCTTACAGAGGAATTAGGCAGTTCACTTATTTAATGTAATTTCCTTGTGTTATATCTTCTAAGTTTTAACGCCCCATCTTTATATTAGTTTCTGTTGTACAATTCAACAAACGATTTCAAAAGAATTTCGGAGGAAATTAAAAAGAGAATAGGCTAAAGTGGTAAGTCTTTGTGGAGCAGAATTGTGTGAAATTTGCAATTTTCCATGAGAATTGCAAAGTTTCTTATCAAGGCCACGCAGATCAACAATATCCATTATCCAAGAAAAACAAAATAGATTTTTTTCCTAAGGAAAAATACATGAAACTTGGGTAGCCATACATTTTAAATAAAATGTCATATTTGTGTGTGTTCTTACTCTTTGGATTCTTAAACTAGTAAAGAGAATTGGGTAATGGTTACATGGGCCATAGGAAGAAGAAATAATGTCAGACCAATCTAATTTTCTTTTATGACAGAGTGACCAGCTTTGTAGATGGGAAAAGCAATAGGTGTAATATATCTTTCCTTCAGGAAGGCTTTGACTTTGTTCTCCAACATATGCTCATAAACAAGCCAGAAATATGTGGCTGTTTATTTATGTCAGATGTCAGATGTGCAGAGGTCCTAGAAACTAGTTATCAGTGATTCAGAGTCAATATACTCGAGCCCTTTCAGGTTTGGCTACAGTTCAAAATGTAGAACAACAGCACATCACAATTCCTTTGAAGCCAGAAAGATTTGCTAATGACTTAGAAAAATTATTGACCGGAAACTCAATTGATGGAGTTTGAGTACAATGAATTCAATTATTTTTGGAATAACAGATTTACAAAACCAGAAGGAAGAAGTTATTTTAGGAAGGAAAATAGCAAGCAATTTCATGAGTTAAATTGCATCTCACTAAAAGATGTATTTACTTCTCAGCTGAACATGGAACATTCTCCAAAATAGACCACATAGTAGTTCATAGAGCATACTTAAGTAAATGCAAAGGAATTGAAATTATCCATGCATATTATTAGACCATAGTGCAATGAAATTAGAAATAAATGACAAAAAACCACAATAACTTCATAAACACATGGAATTCAAATAACACCCCCCCGAGCAACCAATTTTTCTTTCACATTAAAAGAAAAAAATTAAAGACCCAATCCAAAAATGAGCATCTGAAATGAATAGGCACTTCCCAGTTGAAGAAGTAGAAATGGCAAATAAATATACGAAAAAATGTTCAATGTCACTGGTCATTTGAGAGATGCAAATTAAAACAACACTAAAATTCCATCTGACTCCAGAAAGAATGGCTGTTATCAAGAAATCAGCCAATAACAAATGCTGGAGGGGCTGTGAGGAAAAAGGAACCTTGCTCCACTGTTGGTAGGAATGCAGACTGGTGCAACCACTGTGGAAATCAGTGTGGAGAGTCCTCAAAAAGCTACAACTAGAGGTTCCATTTGACCCAGATAGTCCCCGTCTTGGTATCTTACCCCCAAAATTAAAAGCATCATACCACAGTGATATATGCACACCCATGTTTATAACAGCACAGTTTGTAATAGCTAAATCTTGGAAACAGCCCAAATGCCCATTAACCATGAATTGATAAAGAAGATTTTTTTTAATACATACAATTAACTACTACTCTGCCATCAAAAAGGCTAAATTTGAGACATTTCTAGGTCGATGGATGCATCTCGAGACCATACTCTTAAGTGAAATAAATCAGACACCCATGTTTAAATATCACGTGGTTTCTCTAGTCTGAGAAACGAAGTATAAATAAGGACTGAAATGTGTACTAGATATTGTGAAATAGGAGGAAAATGTTCAAATGAGAAGGACAACTAAGAAGAGGGAAAGGAAGCAAGGGAAAAAGAAAATAGAAGGAAAACATGGAAACAAAGCTTTTGTAAATAAGGAGGGAAAGAGGGGAGGGGATTGGGAAAAAAAAGAATCAAGATGTATCATGTAGAGATACAAATTCATATGATAACTGTTATCATATATGTATCTAAAATAGACTAATTAAAAAAAAGACATATTTAAGTCCCAGCTCCCTGCACTTGTGAATGTTACCCTGTCGGATTTAGTGTCTTTGAAGATATAATCACTTTTGGATGAAGTTATCAGGATTGGCCCTTATTTAATCTAGCTATTGTCCTTATACAAAGTGGGAAATGCCATTTGAAGGCAGAAAGACTTGGGAAGACTGTACGTGATGACGGAGCTAGAGATTGGAGAGATGCCAGTGCAAAGCAAGGAACTGCAAGCCCTAATGGCCACCACCGGAGGCTAGAAAGGGGAAAGGAAAAGTTCTGACCAGAGGCTCGGAGAATGAACCTGTAGCACCAACACCTCCATTTCAGACTTTGGGGTTCCACGACCATTGGAAAAATACACCTTGTTTAGATACCCCGTGCGTGTTACTTTGTTATAGCCATCCTGAGAAGGCAATTCAGCGACTGTAAGGATGTAAGTGCCCATCTAAACAACCGGTTCTAGGTGTGACCCTGAGCCAGTTACTCATCAACTGCGACAATATGCAAAATAGTCACTCATTTAGGCCTTAGTGCCTTCAATCTTGTAAAGGAGAGATGATGGAGCAGAGTGTAATTATTTTACACTTTCTAACCACAGTTCTCCCAGTTATCACCTTTCTCAGAAGATAATAGAAAAACTTTATTTTTATTCAAATAAGCGAGTTTTTATTCATTTAAAACTCAATTTTAAAAAATTAAATTTTAATTGGTACATAAATCATAAAAATTATACATATGATGGAAGTACCCTGTGATGTCTAGCTGCATGTGTAAATTAATGTTTAAATCGGATTATACAGTTCTATCTGTTCAAATAGTTATAACTACTTTAGGGTGAAGACTTAAAAAGTCTTTTCTTCTAGCCTTTACAGATATCTAGTTACCCTAACTTCTTACTCCACCTGTTACTTAGTGCCCGTTGGTCAAGCTTTGTGCAGCCCACCCTCTCCTTCTCTCCTGAGCCTCTGCTGACCACCATTCTACACTCAAGTTCTACAAGATCAACTTCTTCAGATTCTATAATAGAATGAGATCATGTGGGATTTTTTTCCTGTGCCTGGCTTATTTCACTTAACACACTGTCTCGCAGTTCCATCTAGGTTGACACAAATGACAGTATTTCATTCATTCAATGGCTGAATAGTATTCCATGGTGTATATGTACCAAAAATGTTTTTTAAAATCCATTTATCAGTTGGTGGACACTTAAGTTGTTTTCATTTCCTAGCTATTGTGAATAGTGAAGTGCAGATTCACTATTGTGAATAGTGAACGTGGGAGTGTAGATGTCTTTTCAACATATTGGTGCCATTTCCCTATATATATATATATATATACCCCGGAGTAGGCTTGCTGGATCATATGGTAGTTCTATTTTTAATTTTTTGAGGAGCTTCATACTGCTTTCCATAATGCTATACTAATTTACATTCCCACCGACAGTGTTCAAATGTTACCTTTTCTAAGATACAAACTGACATTTTTATCTTGTACTGGACTGAGGTAATGTGTTTTGATTTGTATTTCCCTAATGATTAACGATAGTGTTTATTCATATGCCTGTTGGCTATCTGTATATATTCTTTTGAGAAATATCGGTTTAGTTCTACTGACCATTTTTTGATCAGGTTATTTATGGTTTTGCTATTGAATTTTAGAAGTTCTTTGTATATTCTGGATATTAGCCCCTTGTCAGATAGTTAGTTTGCAAATATTTTCTCCCACTTTGTAGGTTGTCTCTGCTTTTCGAAAATTTTCCTTTCCTTTGTAGAAACTTGTTGGTTTGATGGCATCCCATTTGTGTGTTTTTGACTTTGTTTTTGTATTTTGGGAGTAATGTCAAAATTATCCTTCCATATCCCAAAGCCCTGTTTCACAGTTTCAGGTGTAACATTTAAGTCTTCAATCCATTTTGAGATGGTTTTTGTAACTGATGAGAGACAGGAATGTTTCTTCATTCTTCCACATATGGAATTTTTATCTCTATTTCTGATGATTTCCTATTGAAATATACCAATGCTACTGATTTTTCGTACGTTGATTTTGTATCCTGAAATTCTGCTAAATTCACTTATTAGTTGCAGTAGTCCCCCCACCCCCAGTGGAATCTGTGGGGGTTTTTAATATGAAATATTATGTTATCTGTGAACAGTGACAATTGTACTTCCTTGTTTCTAATTTGGATGTTGTTTATTTCTTTCTCTTGCTTGATTGCTCTGGCTAGGATTTCAGGACTGTGTTGAATGAAAGTCCTGAAAGAAGTCATCTTTGTCTTGTTTTAGATCTTAGAAAGAAAACTTTTAGCTTTTCTTCACTCAGTATGATGTTATCTCTTGATTTTATTTTGCTTTCATTGTATTGAGGTGTGTCCCTTCTTTACTTAATTTGTATGGAATTTTTATCATAAACAGATGTTGAATTTTGTCAAACAACTCTTCTGCATATATTGAGATGATCACATGGGTTGTGCCTTTCATTCTCTTGATGAAATCTATCATGTTTATTGATTTGTATATATTGAAGCATCCTTGAATTCATGGGATCCCATTTGATCATGGTAATATTCTTTCAAATGTGTTGTTGGATTCAATTTGCTAGAATTTTCTCAAGAATTTTTAAAAATCTATATTCATGAAGACTACTGACTAGCAGCTCTCTTTTTTTACTGTGTGCTTGTCTGATTTTTGGTATCAGGATAATACTAGCATCACAGAATGAGTTTAGAAGAATATTTCCTCTTATGTTTTTTTAAATAATTTAAGAATTGGTATTCGTTCATCTTTATGTATGTGGTACATACATAAAGTCTTACTACAGACATTTTACACCTCTTTTCCAATTACATTGTATTCTTTATCTCTCATTGTCATCCTTTGTGGTTAAATAATGAATTCTAGTCATGTGTTTTGATTTCTTGCTTATTAATATTTGCTTGCCTGTTAACAGATTTACTTTGTGGTTACCATGAGGCTTACAAAAAAAATCCCTTTATTATAGCAAACTATTTTGTAACAATAGTAACATAAAATGAAGTTAAGAAAAGTGATACAAAAATATACTAATAAAAAACTGTACTCTTGAACTCCATTTGCCTCCAGATTTTGAATTTCTTATTGTCCTAGTTAGCATTTTTCTATCTGCTACCTTTTATCATACTAATATAGTCATTTTAAATTATTTTTGGTATTCATTCTAAAGAGATGAATGATTTGCACATCATGTTTACAATATTTGATCCTTCTGAATTTATCTGTATAGTTACTTTTACTAGTGAGTTTTAGATGTTTACGCCCTACTCAATAAATCTCTTTTACTTTGAAGAACTCCATTTAGCATTTCTTGTGGGACAAGTCTAGAGGGGATATATTTTCTTAGCTTTTATTTGTCTAGGAATATCTTTATCCTCCATTTCTAAAGGACAGCTGTGCTCTGCACAATATTCTTTGCTGGGAGATTTTTAAAATGTCCTTTAATACTGTGAAAATTTTGTGCTGCTATTTCCTGTCCTGTAAGGTTCCTTCTGAGAAGTCTGCTGTCAGGAAAATAGGGTGCTCTTCCACGTTGTTTACTTCCTTTGCTGCCTTGAGAATCTTGCCTCTTTCTCCTTTGAAGGAAGCTCGATTACAACACGTCTTGGGTTAGACTTGATTGTCTTGAATCTGACTAGTGAAGTTTGACTTTCCTGTATCTAGATATTTGTGTCCTTTCTCAGGCTGTGAGGAAAATGCATATTTTTATAAAACTTGGCATAATGTTTTAGTAACTTCCGAGTTCTCCTGAAGCCCAGTACATGGCCCCCAGTTTATATCATTTCATTAAGTCATGCTGCATTTTAAAATCAAGCTACTTTATGGTGATATCCTCCATCACTTATCGTAATGGTGATGCCAGTTTCAATTAGTTAATAGTCTATGAGAAGGAAAGGAGTTCTTAATCTTCTGCCCTCTGCAGTCCATCTAATCCTGATCATTTACCAATGTTTTACACAAGTTCTATCTCCTCCATGAAGTTTTTCTTTGACTGCACTTTGCTTCTATCTCTCCACCTTAGCACATGTCATTAGAACTTCATGGTGACCACTTGAATCAGCTGTAATTGTTTAAAGTTTTCCTGGTGTATGTAAACAGATTAAAGCATATGACTCTCTGATTGGCTTATTTGAGTGGGATAAAAAAATGTGGAACCAATGTTAAAGATTATAATTCCAGTTTCAGTCTTCTTGAAGTTCAACCTATGGCAAGTAGCGTAAACATTTCTTTCCATACTCACGTGATAAGTGCAGAGAGAAGGATAGAGGAAAGGGAAGCAGAATTGTGTAGAACAATTGTAACCCATAAAATATAAAAAGAAATTGTATGTGGAAGTTTTATTGGAAAAGTAGGAGGTTATAAATACTGGCCTCACCATTATTGTTTGAACATTTTAAATAGACATCACATATGAGCTTTAACAATAAGCTTGATTACAATCAGTGTGGATGATAATACAGGCTCATTCCTAAAGTCCTTCCAAACCACCAACTGTATAAGAAGAATAATTACACTCTTAGAAGTCACAAAGCCAAAACAAAAGTAGCAAAGATTAAACAGAAAATTCCACGAGGCCTATTCAGAGCACCTTCTGTAGTAATAGTTTCTTTCTGCATGATGTTTATTCCGTTGTCAGATATTTATAGTTCTAATACCAAAAGTCCATTGAACATCAGCCATTGATACAGTAACATAAAGCAGATTTATATATTCAGCTTGTCTAATGGTCTATTGGGAAGAGAAGGCATTGCTCAAACTAATAGCTTCCTTTCTTAAGAGATACTCATTTTAAAATGTTGTCTTATAAATACAGAATGGATTGAGACTTGTGTGCTCTAAACATTTTAAGGGATTTATGTTTGCATTAACTGTCCTTTTAATCAAACTTCAATGCATTGCTAACACTGCAGAGTTTTCAGGGAGAAAAATACTACTTGCTATTTCCAAAGTTTAAAAGTTTGTTAGCAGAAAGGAAGCCTAAAAACTTCTGAAGAGAAGTTATTACTGGCATACCGTCAGACATTTTATTACTTAGAGAAGATATTTGTGTATTAAATAATAGCATGGATTTTTTTTAAAAGCTTTAAAAATTAGCTCCTTTACTTGAGTATTTCATTAAAATACTCCAAAGTCTTTTGCCTACATTTTTAATGTTAAAAATATGCACTGTCTCATCTGCATAGTCTCTGTCTATGTTATACCATTTTTACTTGAAGTGTCTCTGTTTATAGATGATGAGAGTGTCTTCAAGGAATGGAACCTGTGGGCCATCTTGTGCCTAGATCTTGCTCCATTATGTCTCACTTTCTTCCTTTTTGGTCCATGTTTGCTCCCCATTTGCCACACATCCCCCTAAAGTAGAAACCTAGCTTCTGTTTTCTAAAAGTAACACAGTCCCCAATGCTGTACCATTTTCGTTTTCTCTTCGTCTACAAACTTCTTGAAGAAACAGCCACACATTATCTCTCCTACTTTCTCAGTCTTTCTCACTCCATTTCAGTCTGATCACAGGCTTTCATCAGCTACCCAAAATCACACTCTTGTCTATAATGAAAAGATGTATTAATGGCTTTTCAGTGATTATTTTAGTTGATTTTGTGAAGCACTAATTCATGGATATGCAAATTTGGAAGAATGTAGGTGTTGCCTTATTAGTGTTCTCAAAATTTTTAGCAGTGAAACTTCCCTAAATAAAATATTATTCAGAAGTTCAATATACATATAGAAGTGATTTTATTGAATTAAGGTGGGGCTATATAGTGATAATTAATACATGAGGATGCCACTTATTTAAAAAAATTCTGACTTACGAAGGTTTTCAGTAGGGAAAGTTTTTGTAATTGCATAACAAGAAATCTGAGTGGTCACCACTGTTGGTTACTTTCTGTTTGTGAATTGGCAATAAAAATGGTGTTGGAGACATAAGCACTGGGTCTGTGTTCAAAGAAAAATGATGGTAGAAGATGAGAAAGAAGTGGACTGTTCTGCTGGCATTATGTATTACCCCAAAACCAAAAACTTCTCCCAGAGTCCTCCTGTAGTCACCCTGTAAGTCCAGAACTAAAGTGGCCCACCTTTGGAAGCCTGAAACAGAAAGGGCTTATTATAATTGGCTCAGACCTGTCATGACTCATTGTCTGAGGCAGATTACTGCAACTCTGAGCAAAATCAAGGGTCTAGCAGAAACAAATAAAAGAGGCTAATGTATTGGGGGGCAGTTAATGGTATCTACAGTAACTATGCTCTAAACTGCATCACTCACTCATCTTCCTTTTTCTCTGTGACTTCCGAGTCTTTGTAGAAGACATTTTTAATGAAGACAAGAACCTAATTTAAAATCAAATTTTTTTGGCCATGGGTAGATCTTAAACCCGTTCCTACGAGTTCATCAAGATAATCTTATAAAAATATTTTTTCCCTTTTTACTGTACCAGTCCCAGTTCCACTGGCATGGGCTGCCAACTATGATACTACTTTCAGAGAATCAATAATCCTTTTTGTATAATGACCTTGATGATTGCAAAATTTTAAGAACATTTAAAATATTCAAGTATCTTCTCCTGAAATTAGTAAACTCTTGGTGCTGAGATACTGAAAGTTTCTGAGAAGAGTTGAGAAATTGAAAACAATGTGTTCATTTGAATACCTAAAGGGTAAACTCCAAGCTACTTATTTAATGTGGAATATTCTGGGGCTGGCAGAGTAAAGAAGTATAACTTGACGTTTTTTCTGCAAGAGAAAAAGAGAAATCAATGACTTTTGAGTCCTCACTTAATGACTAAACCTTTGTAACCACAATAAAGTACAATCTCTGAACTGAAGATTTTCAGAGTATCTTAATCACTTAAAACTTAAATCTGGCAGATTTCATGACACTGAAGACTACATAAATTGCAATATGAAAAACAGATTAAAATTAAATAAAAATGCATAATAAGAAACTTCTCAAAAACTAACCATCCATTATGCTTGTTTGTGGTATTATATATTCCTAACTAAATGTATTATAGTCAATAAACTAACAAATCATGCAATCAGATTCGGATTTATTTAGTACCTTCTTTGGAAGTAGTAAATATTTGTTGAGTAATTCATGAAAATTATAAATGTAATTTAGAAAGTTTTAGGTTCTATTTTAAATAAAAGCAAGATAAACACAAATACGTTCTATTCTTAGTATCATGTGGTCAGATGATGCCTGGTTAAAGAACGGAGACTTATTAAGTCAGATATCAGGGTTGGTTTTAAGAAAGAAGTTGGAGAACCAGAGCTACACACGGGCCAAAGAAGTCGGCTGCTTATGCTAATGCCAATTTTCTGGACTAAGTTCTATAAGGAAATCAGTAAAACAAATGGGGAAGCTCATTTTGGTTTTACAAGCCCAGACAGGCAGCAGTCAAGAGTTAGGACCTCAAATTATTCACTTAAATCCCCTTGAGTGTTGTTATGTAAGTCATTCAAAACTTTCACCCATCCAGAGTTCTGTATGGACCTCACAGCCAGGGAAGGCTGTGTTCTGACTTTATGAACTTCTTCGTCTACAAAAAAACATTCGAATTATGTTTCGTCAATGAATGTTCTAACTGTACTTTCCCTGTGTGTCTCCGTTTGTCACAGAACCTCTATTGTAATAACTGTATTTTTCTATTTTTCTGTCTTCGTGATGCTCTGACCTTTAGGAGCCTTAGTGCCTCCGGGAGAACTCCTCCTCTGAAGACTGGCTAGTTCCTAAAGATAACAAATTCGCCCAAGACAACATGCCTTTCATATGCAAACCGATGATGCCCAACTGCTTCCTTACCTGATTTCCATACACTAAGCCAAGATTTCCCTTGCACTAAATTATCCCACGGCCAAGTATCAGACAATTACACATTAGCATTTTTCAGTCAAGCTGATCCTAAACTGTTCCTTCTGTCTTTCCTTTCCCATGGAAAGCCCAACAAAGTCAGCACTCTAATGCTTTCCCCTTTCTCCTTTCTGTCTTTTGAGCATTACTGGTGCTTTTTTTTTGTTTTTCTGCATAGCATGAAGGAACCCTCTCTGGCACTTGCATGTACAATAAAATTCCTTCCAGGCCTTCTTCTAGATTCCCCCTATAGCAGAACCATCTTCACTCTACCACATTCTGCATTTACATTCTGGCAGCACTGAGTTAGTAAAGGCAAAGATATTTGCATTATTCATTAAGCTTTCTTCAGCTTATAAATTTGTTATTTTCCTCTGATTTTAAAAGAAATGAAATCACTTTTTTGGGGTTTCTAAAAATATTACGGGTCCTTGACACTTTGTCTAGGAATTAGGTTGGCCCTGGGACTGCTTGTTCTAGATGACATTTTTGTAAACTCCCAAGAAGCTGACTTTGAAACCAACAGTCATTGGCCCAAATATAATAATCTGACCTCTGAAGCAACTGTCACATGATGCTAGTCATAACCTCTTCAGGACTGACCCAGAATGGTCACGATTTTGTCAGTGATCATTGGCCTGCCTTCCTGCCTTCCTGCCTTCCTGCCTTCCTGCCTTCCTGCCTGCCTGCCTGCCTGCCTGCCTGCCTCCCTTCCTTCCTTCCTTCCTTCCTTCCTTCCTTCCTTCTTTCCTTCCTTCCTTTTCCTTTGCTTCCAGTTCAGAACCAACTATGGAGAGCTAAATGTGGTTTCCAAAGCAATTATGGAAAACGAGCTGCTTCTAGTTAGCCTGCCTGCGGTGATGCCAGCACTGCATGTCAGTGAGCTGAATAGGACGTGCCTAGAGCTCCCCCTTTTTTTCTGCTCCAGACTTTCTGGCTGCCCTCCCCTCCTACCTTTAAGTCTCTGCCAAATTCAAAGGACAGTGCCTGATGACTTTTCTTTAAGTAAGCTCTGAATGAATAGCTTATCTCCGTTCTCACTGATTGGCCTTGGTCTTCACATACTCTGTCCTTCTGTGTGTTTTTTAAAAATTGTTTAAGACATTTTCTTCTCACTAAAATCCACCTGTACTGCTCATCTTCTAAGGAAAAGGTCATTCACTGTGCTTTCGAAGCCCATAAGCAGATAATATGAAGAGTTAATCTATACAAATATGAAAAGACAGGATCTGTCATAATGAAATCAGAGACTTTTTTTTTAGAAAGGGTCTTGCTAAGTTGATAGGTTGCCCAGGACAGCCTTCAACTTGTAATCTTGCCTCAGCCTGACCAAGTGCTGTGCTGGGATTATAGGCATATGCCCACCTGAAACCAGAGTAAACCTTGTTCCATAAGGATTTTATTTATCTAAGTGAAACAGAAATCCCAATGTGTAGAGTTAAGCACGGACTGACAGCAGCACCACCTGGCTCATCTGAAACATGTTAGAGATGCAAATTTTCAGGCCCTGCTGCAGACCTTCTTCACGATCCTAAAGAAACTTCACTCTGAAGTTTGAGAACCACTGCTCCGATTCTTGCTATTCTGGATCTTGGTTTCTTCAAATACACATTGTTCTGATGACTTCCTTGCTTTCCATCTTAAATGATTGCTGTGTAGAGCAAGTTACTACTATCCCTGAAACCCTAGTATTTTTAAGATGCTTTCTCTGTAGAAATAGAAGATGAACTCTACTGTCTAATATGTACATAAGCCTGTGAGAGAGGAGTTGACTCTTTAGACAAGGAATTGAAGATAGGTGGGATTTAGGTAGGTTAAAAAAGAATGGAAATGAAATTGCAGGCCAGGAGAATGGAGACAGTCAATCTCAACACTTCCTTCATGGCTCAGCTTAGTATGATGATGATCTTAAATCTAGACATAGGAGCTTTCACTGAATGAGTCACTTATGAGTAATACTTATCAGGTCAGCCAGTTAATAGTTTGTCTCATTGAACAAGTTCCTTAATCTGTTTGAAACTTCATTTTCATATCTGTCAAATGAAAGTGGGAGTAAGAATATTTACCTCACAGTGTAAGCAGTAATTGAGATCACTTACATAACGTATTCTTCCAAAAAATTATTAGCTGGAAGAATAAGATATTAAATCACATTTTCCTATTACATTAGTCTAGTAGATAATTTGAGGACCATAATTTGCTTTAATTTCCTTCCAGAAAGTATTCTAGGATATTCAGTAAGCTCTGAGTTTATAGCAGTAATTCGTAGCCAGATTTTGTGTTGTCTGCCATTTTTCTCTTCTTCTAGGTTGTTTTACCTTTGATGAGTGCTGTGACAAAAATTGGTGAGAGATATTTGAGTCCACCAAAGTCAGGCTGATGACTACAAGGGGGGCTGACACCCAAGAATGAGTGTACAAATATCTGCCCAAAGTCACTGATCCTTGACATGAGGGTGCTACAGGAGCTGTCCCCAAAACAGTTAACTATGCTAGTGTTGTTCCTTTGGCACCTTCATCACCATCACTGATGTGACCAGTGCTGATGCCTCTAATTGTCCCAAAGAAGTTGTAAGAAAGAAAGAAATTTTATTTTTTCTTTACTTTTTGTTGAAATTCTCAGCGTTTTATTAGCTCCTGAAACTGTAGGATAGTTAGATTGTCCTTGCTGTGTTATCTTTAAAATTGTGCCACCTCAGCAGTGTTGTCTAGTTGTCCTTGAACCAAACTCTGTGCCTCTTATGTACTAGGAGGCTCCTTCATCTTTAATATACATGGCTTCATGGCGGGGGGTGGAACCCACTAATACTCCGAGCTTACACAGAGAACCTTGAAATCTAGAGCGAACACAGCTTCAGCTTGAGTTGACCCATCTGAGACATGTATTCACAGAAACAAGCATGCACATGGAGACGATTTCAAACATGAAGCATTATTAGGACTGCATATTAGTAATCAGTTGTTATTCTGGTAACTGCAGCCTTGGTGTTGTCAGACTTTAAGGTGCCTCCCCTGATTACCACTGTCTAGTGTCCATGTTCTTATGTACTACCATCCCTCTAACTTGTTCAAGTGATGATTATTACATTTTATAAGTCTCCATCATGCTGCAAGACCCATAGAACAATTTCCTTTCACTGCTTTTGGAGAGGCAAGCCTTCCTAAAGTAAGTGCCCATGTTGGAGAAGCCTATGTGAGAAAGATTTGTAGGAGCCTCTATAAGCTGAGGTTAGTCTCCAGTAAAAGATGCATACCTTCAGTCTTACAGCTTGAAAGAAATGAGTTTGCTAAATATCTGAAGGAGTTCAAAACGGAGCCTTTCCCATTAGAGCTTTTGATGACACTGTAGCTCCATGCAGACTCCAGGACTGCAGCCCAGTGTGAACTTTCAGCAGAAGATCTGCCCAAGCCATGCTTGGTGCCTGACCTATAGAAATTGTGAGCTAATGTAAGTGTGCTCTTTTAAGTTTCTAAATTTGTGGTAATTTGTTGTAGATCAATAGAAACAATACCAGATTAAATAAACAAAATGGAACGGTATCATTTTATTATGAATCTTTATAAAATCTTGTTCACTTAATTTTTAAAAATCATTTTGAATCTAATTTTTACATGTCTGTTAACACTGCTATAGTAGAGTACAGCTTGCTTCATTACTATTTCCATTACAGAAACAATTAACATCTTATGCCTAATGGAATTATAATGATTTATGTTAAGGCACATGATTTTCATAGTAAAGATTTAGGGACTTCTAATTAAATATCCATAAATGAACATATGTTTTTATGTCTGTTTAATCAAAATACTTAACAAAAGCAGTAATAAAAAATGTATAAATCCAAAAGGAGCTAAAGAGGAAAAGTGTCAATACTGTATAAAAGCTTCTAATAAAAATTTTGATATTGAGAATGCAAAATTTTTGATATTAGGAAAAGTGGCAAAGTAACTGACTTAAGAGAATGAAGAAAGTTTCAGATTCCTAGAAAGTTTCAACTGCCTAGAAATTTCAGAAAATCTTAAAAATTTAGCATAGCAGTAAACTCTGAATATAGGAGCATAAGACAGGATTAAAAATAGAAAGTTCTAAGTCTCAAAAAGGAGCAGTTAATATTCTGATGCCTTCATTTTTCAAGGCAGACCACGTGCCTTTTCTGAATTAATGGAATTAGTATTCTGAATTAACGGAATTAGTATTCTCTGTATAAAATGTGCTGATCTTGGGAACACACAAGCATGTCACTGAAATGCAGACCACAGTTAGGCATGTTATATAATAGTTTACTCGCTTTCACTGTCTCCAGTTTTCCTCAGCTCTGATCCCAATCAGGAATGGAAATTGACTTTGGAAGAAAACTAGTAGTCTTAAAGAAGAGATCTCTGGGCACTGATAGTTGGGAAATTTGGTAATAAAGAAATCCTGCCAGATAATTTTTTCTGAGAAGTTGGTTGTCAAGCAGCACCCTTTCCCATGTTTATATGTACAGAATTTCCATTCAAGTGTTCAGTGTATTAAAACTAAATATAGACTCATAAGTGTTCTGTTTCCAGTAATGGTAGATTACTTATTTTAGAATGAGTCCATCACTGAGAAGAACTATAAAAGTCAGGCAAGATGTTTAAAAAAACTTCCATTCAGATGTATCAGAGTCACTAACATGATGAAAAATTATGGTGCCATAGTCCTCTGTGGAGGTTTTTCAGGGTTTTTGAAACTGTTTCTTCACAGAGGTTGGAAACTTTCTTCTGAAAAGGGCCTGATAGTAGATTATTTGGCTTTGTATTCCATGTAGTCATTGTTGTGTGCCATGTAGTCACTCCTCAACTCTGCCAGTACAGCATTGAAAACAGTAGGCAGCATGTAAGTGAACGGGCATAGCTGTGTTTCAATAAAATCCATTCATAAACAACTGACACAGCCAATGGTCCACACAATTCTTTGTTGACTCCTGCTGTGGAAACACTTTGTAGATTATGAAAGAAGGGGCTCAGAAGACAAAGAAAGCTTTCTGTTACTCTTAGTGATAGGCAAATAAAGTTTAGGGTTACATGCCTCCGCAAAGAAGATTTGGAAACCTTTAGATTGGGATCCAGGGGCCTGCATTTTAGAATAAGAGAAAACTAGAAATATAACAGTCCTGGAGTAGATTAAAGCTTGTTTTCAAATTATCTCTGATCTTGGATGGATTAAGATGACCTGTTATAGCTAACATCACTGGCCTGGCCTTTTCAAAGCATATAAATTCTACCAGGAAGATAATACTATCTCATTATTTGTGGCCTCAAATTAATACTGTATTCTTAACATGTAAATGTCCTAAAACTAGTACCAAACCAAGAAACAATTGAAAATAGAAATAGACCTACAGGAAAAAAAATGGAATCATAAACTCATTTTTAACACTACCCACAGATAAACTAGGTTGCAAGAAACAGAACACACACTGAGAATTTTATGTTGAGAAATGGAAATTATAAAAAAGATAAAATTCTAGAACCAAAGATACAAAACAACTTTGAAAACTTAACAAGAGCAGACACAGCTAAAGAAATGAATCAACGAATCAAATGGACAATAGATAAAAATTGATATGAGACATATAACACAATAAAATCTTCTAAAACATGGGTAATTGATTTGCCAGTAGAAAGCAGAAGAGAATCAAAAGCAAAAAGTGACATTTAAATAGCTAATGGATAAAATGTTCCAAAAGTGACAAAATGACAACACGCTATAAATTTAAGAATCACTAAAACTCCAAATAGTTTTAAACCAAAAAGCACCAAGTAAAACAATTAATCCAAACCCAGCCAAAAAATGGTGAAAACCTGGAACTGTCTGTAAAATTACAGCAACTCAGTGGGGGAAGAGGTCTACATGTAGCCAGAAGGAGGGAACAAAACTTATCTTAAAAGACTGAGCAATAAGACTAGCAACAACTATTGAACAGAAACATAAGCTTGAAGACAATAGAACAATAATTTCAGTGCTCCAAAATCATCTCTAACCTAATATTATGTAGTATACATTTTTTTTTCCTAATGAAAGAGTCAGCAAACATGATTCAAAGGGAAAATTCAGCTTATTGTCTATTTTTGTAAATAAAATTTTGGGAGGAAAGAAATATAGTCCTGTTCATTCAAATGTCTACTATATGTAGATGCTTTCATACTGTAATGATGGAGTTGAAGGGTTGGGATATTATATCCATAAAACCCTAAAAAAACCCCCACATTTTGCCTTTTATAGGAAAATGGACTCTTAGAGATGACATGAGGCAGTCTTGGGGACAACAAAAAAGAAATAATTTTTCACCAGCAATTGTACATACATGTGGGGGACTTGGCTGAGGAGTGAATGGTTAAAACATGTGGCAAAAAGACACAGGCTCTATGAGGAGTGAATGGCTAAGCAACAAGAAGTTCAGAGTAGTAAAGCATGTTGTGTCTGGCCATTGCCCTTCTCCTTTCCCCAAAGGGCTGCCCAGCCTTGAGACAGTTCCTTGCGCAAACTGCTTTTTTTTTGTTGTTTGTTTTTTTCTTTTATACTGGTAGTCTAAATAGAAACCAGAGAGTTCTTGGCTTTGGTGCTACTCCTGAGCGTCTCCCTAAGGCTGAGTGTTTTCAGTTGAGATTCCCTTCCTGGGTCTCTTGGTGTTCAGACCTAAACCTCATCTCAAGTAATCTTTTCATCCCCTGTGCCACCACGGTTGTACACTGTGATGTGCATTCAAAGGGAAATTTTGAAGAAAAATTAACAATAGGAAAAAATGATTAAGTTAGTAACAATAATTTAATATTGGTGCCAATGATCCTCATATTTTGTTGTTTTAAAACGTATTTAGAATTAATGTATACTGCTGCAGAAACACATGATTCAGGATGAGGATATTTGGAGTTAAATGCTTTTCATGCCTCTGCAGTATTTGTAAGTGGTAAAAGTACCAATTTATATAGGACTTGATTCATTAAAAATCCATGTGGCAAAATCTCAAACACTAAAATCGTAGTTTAAAAATAATAAATTGTAAAAAAGAAAAACATACATTATATATAATATATATCATACACACATATACATATACATACACACACATACAAAAATCTAACCAGACAGAGCAAACAACAGGGAGGCACAAGGGAACACAGAATTGTCAAGAAAGATGCAAATACTAAGATGGTGATCTCAGTTTTATTCCTAAATGTGTTATTAATTACACTTTGTTGCATATAATTAATAAATATCTGAGTTAAAAGTTTGAATGCTAAGTAAGATTAAAAACAGGAAGCCTCAACTATATACTGAGTCACACCTTAATACAAGCTTTTAGGAAAGTTGAAAGTAATGTATGAAACAGCAATGCCACGTAACACAGCTGTAAGTAGAACTACATCTATATTAACATCAGACAAAGTAGACGTCAAGGCAAAACTTTTGATGTACAGAGAGATATTTCAGAATGGTTAAAGGCTTATTCCACCAGGAAAATATCACTTAAAATAAAACAAACCAAAAAGAAAAACAATAAAAAGGTGAAATAGTAGAAATTTTAACTCATCTTACATGAAAAAAAGTGCGAACAAAATAATTTCTAAAGACAGATTTTAACAAAACCAGCTAACTTGGGCCAAGCGACATAGAGACCTTTGCATCCAATAATTGCAGAATACATATTCACCCCAAGGGTGTAAGGTACATTTATAAAAGCTGACCATACGGTGAGCCATCCTGACAGGCTCCAGAAACTTGAAAGGGTTAAAACCATAACAGAATACATTCTTGGGATATAGTAGAATTAGGGTGAAAATTGATAATAATTATGTAACTATTAAAACACTAAGTTTGGAAATTAAGAAGTTTATTTTTAGATAATTCACGACTGAATGAAAATGTAAGAATGGAAATTAGAAAAAGAAATTAGTTCTGAGTTATAAGAAAAATGCTGTACATTGAAACTTGTGGGTTTCAGCAAAAGCCAGGCTTTAAGAATTTTAACATAAATGCATGTATTGAAAGAAATAGAACTGTAGATCGGTGATCTTATTTTTCATCTCAAGAACTTTGAAAAAATATAAACAAACTAGGTTAAAATATAGAAGACAAAATGATATAAATAAGAGCAGTTGGTAACATAGAAAAAAAGCCTATAGCAAACTTAACTGAAAGTTAATTTTGTTTTGGAAGGAGAAAAGGTGAAAATAACAATAAATGCTAGTGACCAGAAAAAAGAAGTCATAGCACTAGTGAAAAAGATGACAGGCATCTTGAAAAAATATAAAATACTATGAATAAATTTGAAAGTTTAAAAGAAGTAAAATAATTCCAAACTGATCACCACAATTTACCAAATACACAATTGTAAGAAAATTTATATAATCATATAATCATTAAAGAAATTGAATATGTAATTTAAAAACATAGTATAAAATTGCCTCGTGAACATCAAATTCATACATACTCTTCCAGGAAATAGAAAAAGGAAAACTTAATTCCTAAATCTTATTACCTTAGAGAAATATGGATATAATGTCACTATGGGAAAATATTTCACAAAATTGATATCAAATATCAGTGTCACATATCAATAGTGTAAGGAGACAGAATAGTAATCATCTCTGGAATGCCAGGAAAGTTAAGGGCTGGGATACTGATAATGTTCTAGCTTTTGACTTTCTGGTGGTTACGTTTAATTGTTCCGCTGTAATAATTTACTGTTGAATGCTTATGATTTGTGTACTTTCTGTCTGGTAATACACTGCAATAGAACACTGAAAATTCCAAACATACTAGTTGAAAACAATGATTACCAGACATTGGAGTGAATATTCTATGAAAAGAAAGTTGGAGGAAACAGAGATAGTGCAGTAAACAGAAGAAAACTTTAATGAAACTCATTCATAGCGTAGGAGATAAAATAATATACTGCACTTGCAAATTTAAAAACTGTAAAGATTGACCATTCAGAAATCGAGAAGATATTTTACAATTTGAAAATTCCTAGCAAATGCTTAAGAAAAGTAAATATGGAAGATACATGGAGGAAATATGTTCAAAATTAGGAAAAACCTGGAGAAAATCAGAGAAAAGATAAGCCAGGTCTTCCCCCTGTGATAGCTAGCATATAAATTGGAATCTTACTGTTTGAGTCTCTTAATAGAAAGGACTGATTTTTGCCTTTTTGTAAAACAGGAAGAGTAGTGTGGAGAGGCTTACTAATTTTAACCTGCCCAGTGGTCGCTATGGGAATTTGGGGACATTTTCATCAATCAGTACTCCTTCATAGAACTCCTTGTCCTCACTGCCTACACCAGAGTTTTCAAATTTTTCCAAATTAAGCACAGAATTTTTAATTTTATAGTGCTGGGTTTTATATACAGATATCCATGGATACTATGAAATGCTGTATTTACTCAATAATAAACTACAAAATCTACTTAACTTCATTCATAATTGTGAAAGAGCTAATGAATCATTTTTCCAAAAATACCTAAAATAATAAACTTTGATACTAGGATCTAGGAAGATTAAAATCTATGCAAATTACTTAATAAAGAACTTGTATGCCTTAGTTCCTCCACGTGTAGAATGAGATTATTCTGATTCATTGCATCATTGCAAGTATGAAATGATTTAGCACTATGTCAGGTAGTAAATGTTAGCTATTATTAATATTAATATTATTGTCATCATCATTTCACCCTGAATTGAGCTGAAATAAATCTGTGCCAAAGCAGAAAAAATTTAAAATATATAGACATGAACTTATTCTTGGTAACTGCTCAGTTCGTATTCCATTTTTCAAATAATGAAAATAGATTCACTAACAGCCCATGTTACCATTCTTGTAAATCACAACTAATCTAAATAGGCAAATTTGAAAAATCACTTGCTGAATTAAGGAAATAAGAAAATGTTCTTCATTTCTACTTTTATGTTGAGAGTTATATCAGAAAAGTTCTTTCTTTATTATTTAAAATAAATACACGGTACTTTTATTTTTTTGGGTTTTTTTTGAGAAAGAATCGTGCTATATAGTTCAGGCTGTCCTTAAACTCATTGTGTAACTCAGGCTGACCTCGTGCCATGGCGATCCTTGTGCCTCAGCTTTCCAAATGCTGGAATTACAGGCATGTGCCACCATGCCTGTGTAAGTTACTTTTTAAAGCTGAAATGAAACATATTGAAGTTAAAGCCTGAAAATTAGTGATACTGCTTAGTTTGTGATTCAAATTATGTGTGATTCACATAGATTTCTTGAATTATTTTTCTGTTTCCTAAAAACTATATGAAATTATACATATAAAATATGGGTAAGTTAATATATCAGGTATGAAAGGAGGGTGCCGGGTGTCCTTGCAAATAATTTTCAAGTGTATTTATATTTAAAGCCTCCAAGTAACTGGGAGAAAGAAGAGACAAATGCCCAGATGGGTGAATGACTGAACAAAAAATGGGATTTTTTAAGGAATCATTTTTTCCACAGATTTTAAATAACATTATTGCAGAAGCTGGAGCTTTGTATATTCTATTCCCTACTCTGACCTATACTTTTCAGTCTTCCAAATACTAACTCCACCCATTTATTCATTTATTAATAGTCTCAGTGCTGTCAACATAGTCTTCCCAATTGTATTGCTTTTTTTTTTTAATATAAGACAGCCTTGTTTAAGAACAGTGAGAATATATTTCTGAAATGGTTAAAGCCAAAGTCCAATAACTGCATGGACCAACCAACATGACAGAGTCCCTCCCACAGAGGAAGAACCAGGTCAAGGTATTTCGATGGCCAAAAGATTGGTGATGGCGGACCTATGGCACACACGCCACAGCAGGCTGTTTGTTATTATTAAAAGCTGTAAAAGGGTTTGTCATCACTGGCTATATTCATATGATTTTTTTTTTTTTGCCTTTTTGCCATCTGGTGGTATTCTACTGTAATTACAACTGCTAGGCAACTAGTTGACAGATACACAGAGAATTTCACCAGACACTTTGAAAGAGAAAGTCTTTCAAAGGAGAGGGAGACAGACGTACATAGTTATTTCTCTTTCTATATCCACCTGCTTCCTGTGTAAGACATATAAAAAGAACACCTGAGGGGAAGCCTGATGTTGGCAGCATGTGTTTATGATCCCAAGTGTCCTAAAGGAAATCCAGAAGACTGAGGCTGACAGATGTTACCATGTAACTAGATGCCTTATAGACATTGCTATCTGGTGGGGGTGTCTGGATCTGAGGATGTGTGGTGGATGTTTTTGCATCAAGAATTCCAGCCTGAGAAAATGTTTTGATTTACCCTAGGAGAAAACTGAATAATGGGAATCCTCAGGAATATCTATTTATGGATACAAAAGTGAATATTCATGTCAGAAAGCCTACTTCCTGAGCTATGACTCTGAAATCTTCAATAAGATATAGATGCCTTCTATTTCTCAGCAGGGTCTCCTGAAAAGGTTATAGTTGAAAAGGAGGCTTTGCTCACTTGGGCCCATACCCTAGAAATTCATGATTAAGTGGTCTTTTGTTTCACCTTATTAGCTGCAGTCTAATATCATAAAAATGGCCTAGGCATTTTGACTTCAGTAAATGAGAAATTCCCATTATCTCCTGGTGCCTTATGGTTTTGAATTTCTGTGTATGGGACCTAATGACTACCTGCGGG
This sequence comes from Hystrix cristata, assembly GCA_004026905.1. Classification (NCBI taxonomy): domain Eukaryota; kingdom Metazoa; phylum Chordata; class Mammalia; order Rodentia; family Hystricidae; genus Hystrix; species Hystrix cristata. The sequence continues at coordinate 13,816 of PVJO010007801.1, read as the reverse complement.
GTGAAAAATGCAGTTTTAAAGCCTGGAATTCCTCTGGGCTTCTTCAAAATGATTTTTTCTTTTAACCTATGATACCTCATTAATAGTTTCATCCTCTGATATTTGAAAAAGATTCATTATATGCCACCTGCGGTGCCTAAAATTCCACCACCAGCAATTCAAAGAATCCAGGTTGCGCAGGAAGGAGATAATACATGCGTGTGTGTGTGTGTGCACGCACACACGTGCGCGGGGGGGTTATGGGGGAGAGGAACCTTAAAGATAAATGTCATCATTTGCTCTGGAACCTACAAATGACTGCTCACAACTGTGGAACGCCTGAGTGAGCATGAGATCGTGGATCGTGACCTCCCATTTGTATGCTCCAATATTGGAACCTGCGTAGGCTAGCATCAATTTTAATGTCTAAAAATACTGTATCCCTGAATCATGCTCTCCTTATCGATGCTTTGTTGAAAGAATTATGTGTTTTCATTTGCTCAGAAGAATTTAATAGAAACAATTGAGGAATGTGTGTGCTGGGTCATGCCCAGAGTGTTTGTCTCTGACTCTGCCAATGGCCTCAAGAATCTCGAGAAGCCCCGAGCTAATGAGCTCTTCCATCCTACTGACTCCAGAGATGCTCGTCATGTTTTCTGGGCCAGTAGTGGCAGCCTGCAGGGACGAGTGCCATGGTGACTGAATGCATCAGGCTCTATCATGTGTTTCTCACAGGAATTAATGTCCTTTCTTTTTCCTCCTTTATTTTCCAACATTTGCTTGTATCCTGAACTCTTTTTTGTTTTGCAGTGAGTTAAGGACCTGCATAACTGTATTTACTTAGTTCTCTTTGGAAGCCAGTTATAGAACATTTTTGACAGGGGTCATACTCCTTCAGCTGTACCGTCTAAATCCACAAAATATCAGCTTCGCTGTTCTGACAGGCCTCCTGTTAAGCTAGAGTTGATCAATTGAGGATGAACACCTCATACACGAAAGACCAATCATAGCCGATCCTTGGAATGTTTAAGTTTGAGGAGTTGGACAGAATGTAAACCTGTCCCTCTCTGGAGATGGGAGAGGAGTCATGTTTGGGAAATGGCAACCACCACATTGCCCGGGACATGACAGGAGCCAGTTTGCCAAAGGAGGATCTGGCACTGACCTGTTCAGAGAGCCGAGATGAGAATTTTTGTCTCTCGATTGTGGATTTCAGTTATTTGGTCCCTAGGTAACAGACCTCCTTGCTGTTGTAAAAGATACCTCTGGCTTATTGTATATGTTCTTAAAATACTTTTTTCTTTTCGGGATAACCTTATGAAATTGAGGTTGATGTTACACGAAGCCAAGAGACTCTCAGCATGCAGAGTTTTTCCACTCCTGCAGTTTCTTCACACACAGATGTCATAGAAAAGACTTTGGAATTCTACTGGTTGTGACCATGGATGTGTGGTCCTCTGGTTTTCTCCCTGGAAGGCTAAAGAAGACATAAGAAACTTGGAGTATAAGATCAGGAAGAAAGAGAAAAGAAGCGGTTGCACAAAAGTACTTTTGAGAAGGGCATCAGATCGGGCTTGTTCGTTCTTGACTTCCCGTAGCCCCAATTGCTGCGATGATCAGTCTGAATGTCCCCAGATTTTCTTGTCTAATCCTACTTGAGAATGCAATTTGTTTCTCAGAATGATTGCATGTATTCATTACCTTTCATTATTGAAAGTTCATTTCTATTTGCAAAGTAGGTTTAAGTATAAGCCTTACTGGAATTTGGCTTCTCATCTGATAGAAATGTCACCCAGCTCAGGGGATTTGAGAAAATTCCTCTTCTGTGATATCTGTGGAGGAATCCAAGTGTGATTTACATCGAATCTTTGCAACTTTTTAATTTGCTAGCATGAACAGCAAATTGTGTCCAAATTTCTCATTTAACATTTACTCTTAAATACTCTGATTTCATTCTTAATAGTGACAACTCAGTACCTTCCTAGCAAAAGATTACATTGGGTGAAAAAGTGGTTGACCTTCTTGATATGAGAGATTCAATTGGGGGCAGAGTACTTTCTCTAATTAGAAAAGTGGTAGGAAGGACTCTAGAGAATTCTGTGCAGCAGGGAAATTGTCCATATCTATGGCTGGATACGAATCGCTATAGAAACAAATGAATCAGGTGAAGTAAATGAATTTAAAACATTTTCCCTATCAATAGAGAGTGCTCAACTTCGTCTTCCCACAGGGATGTTAAGCACTTCCCCGAAAAGGCTGTGCATGGAGTATCCATTCAAAAAAGACAAAGACCTTGATGTCCACTGAGAGTCTCACAGCGAGATTTGTCTCCCAACTATTTGCTAGTGTGAGACCACTTTACTCCTGAAATCTATTGAATTGTATAATTTTTCTTATGGCAGTTTCCCAATTTTTATGTCACTACTCTAAAACCCTTCCCTTTAAATTATTTAAGTATTAATTTAAGAAGAACTGCAGTGGAAAGACATGTTGAGCCTCACACTTGTCCATCCAAGCACTCTAAGAATTCTTTTGACTATGGCAAATACTTGCCACATCTACGCATGGCTTCCAAATATGAGTAATTTAGGGAGTGGAAGTGAGTACTGTTTATTTTTACACTGAATAAAATGGGTGCAAATTTAAAAATTCTTAAGAATTCAGAATATAAGATTTTCCAAATTCAGGGACAGTGATTTATTTACAATTCACTGGATAGGGGGGTGTGGTAGGCAGGGCTTGGGCTACCCACCTAGCTTGCATTTCCTCGGCAATATCTAACAATATTCTTGGAAAATCCTGTGCCAGAACCCCCCCGCCAGTGTGTGTGTGTGTGTGTGTGTGTGTGTGTGTGTGTTTAACAGGAGGGGAGGTGGCCAAAGTCCTACCTTTTCAGGGCAAAATTAGAACTTTAGGTGGAGTGAAGTAGAAACAGAGTCAGAACCAGATAAGCAGGCAATTTAGAATGAAGTTTTATAGGTCCTGTTTAGAGTCTATTAGTATTTTAAGCTGAAAGATCAAGTAAAATAAATCCATAATGATCATGTCAAAGTAGACACAGGGAAGGTGCTTTGTGGAAGAAAACAGGAATGAAGATGAGCTTAAGAGGGAGGCGAATTGATGACTGACGTCTGCTCAGAGACAATGGAGATGCGGACTGGTTGGGTTTCCGATGACTTCTGCTGCTGTGCTTCATGATGGGCCAAGGACCATGATGTAACTCAGTATTCATAAAATGACATCTTTTTGCTTTGTGGTTGAAGTTGTTTCTTTTGCTCATAACTCACTATTTCCTGATGAAGGTATATATTAAGAATTCTCTTTCTCTGTATTTCCTATGAATGCAAACAAAGTTGACTAAGCATTGGTTGCTGCAATGAATTTTAATTATTTTTAATTTTAATATAAGGAAATTAAAATTACTTATTAAAAGTAAATATATTTTACTTTCCTTATGGAATTTCAACATCAATTAAAATATGCCTTAGTTTTGAATTGATACATAATTAGCCTTAATAGAAGAAACATTACTGGAAATTTAATTTTCTGGTTTTTCCATCTCGCTTTAGGGTTTAACTGATGTTTGCATTCAATGAACAAAAAATATTAATGGAGTAGGAAGGCAATTAACATGTTGTCCCTACTTCTTTGCCCTTTATTCTTTGCTCAAACCTAATTTTCACCTATTCAACATTTATGTGGCTTCTTTAAGGTTCTGAACATTGTTAACTTTTGAGAAGCTGTAGTGCAACATTCAAAGAGGCCAAATTCTCAAGATTTAAGTAAGAGAGAAGGAGGTGAGGGTCTACTAGCCCAAATGATATGGCAAGAGTGAAAAGTACACTAAGGAAAATACACCTGCTTTATAAGACATAGATCATTAGCATTAGAGGAACAAAGGAAAGTCTGAATCCAAACATGGGCCCATGGAGGAAAAATGTTTTTTTTTTTTTTTGAGACAGAAGCAGGCCCCATATATATAAAAATTCATGGACACTTGAGTTCCTTACATAAAAAAGACATAGTATTGGCAGTAACACATCCTCCAGTATGCTGACACCTCTGTATTATTTTGTGACCAGCTTTCCCATCGATAAAACAAAATACCTACTGTCCATAATTTAAAGGAGAGAAGGTTTATTTTGACACAAGATTTCATAGATTTCAGTCTATTATTGGTGTAGGAAATAAAAGGAGAAAGAAAGAAAAACTCACAGCAAGGGCAGATTTTATTTAAGATAACAACCTGAGAGAGGTCATAGGCTCTGAAGTACCAAAAGCAGCTCTATTATAGAGTAAGGTCATGGTGGTGGCGAACCTGTGGCAAACGTGTTGTTTTTCTTTTAAGACAAAAGATGTTTATATATTTTTTTTTTCCCTAAACCAAAACTTCAGTATTTAGATTTAATTGCAGTTTTGGCACTTTGCATAAGTAAGTGAACTTTGGGTTGTAGTTTGGGCACTCAGTTTCTACACGGTTCGCCACCACTGGTAAATTGTTAAAGGGAACAAGGAAGATAAGGGCCTTCTCTTCTTGGGGTCCAGTCTTTGAGTTTGTGGTCATTGGTCCATGTTGAGTTCGTGCAAGATTTCCTACTCAAGAGGCTGAACACCCTTTTATCTGGAATGTTTTGTACAGTAAATGTAATGGGCTTCATAATTACAGGGCACGGAAGAATGTGGGTGAGGATTGCAATCCATGGGAAAATATCCCCTGGTTTTTCCCTTCAGTTTGCTGGCTACGCTGCAGAAACATCATTGCAGGAGAAAGCTCAGCTTGTGGCACCTGGAAAGCAGAGAGCAGAGGAAAAGCCCTTGAGAGGGAGCAGGTGGAAACTAGAGACAGTCCCCAGGGCCATGCGATCATGACCCACTTGGACACACTCAGAAGTGTCCTTTACTAACTCAAGGTGCATGTCAAGGCAACCAAGGTGACAAGTTAGATTAACCATCACATGTAATGTCTAATTCAATGGGAATGCTGTGTTATACAGAATTATTTAGGGTATAATAATAAGAACAAAGGTCTGGGCGTATTCGTTACAGACGTGGTTCTTATTTTCTACATATGGTTGTTTGAATCTGTGAATGTAGGACCTTTCCATACAGAGGGCATATTACACAGCATTCTCATTCCTGTAGGATTTTGTGGTAGAAAGGATATCAGGTATAATTTAGAATTGATTTATAAAAGTCATAAGCATTATTTAATCATCATTCCTACTTTTTGGCACCTACATAACGATTAAAGAAACTGGAATAATTTTCAAATATGGAAATTACCCTACTGAAGAGAAGGCTAAAGAAGAAAGATTAAAGAAGCCTAAAGAAGAAAAGAAAAGAAAAGAAGAAAAAGAAGGCTAAAGAAGAAAAAGAAGCCTGCTTAAAAGGAGACTAGTATGCCAATACAGCCCAGTTGAATTTCTTTTATTACAGTTGTAAACCTTGCTCTCTACTTGTTAACTAGCCTGCTCATGCTGCAAAACAGCCCAAAAGAGTGGATGCTGAGGTCAAATATTGCTGCTTTGGTAAAATCAGATGGGTATTGCAATTCTCAAAAGTTTAATATATCATGCTGATGCCCCTGATACTGACATAAAATTTGGTTAACAAAACGAGAAGTCTCATCAATATTCATCAGGTCGTATTTTCCAATATTTAGAGAAAAATTTCTACGCTGAATTTGGGGGTGCTAAATTTCATTTAAATATTCAACAAATTGCAGCTAATCAATCATTTCCAACACTTTTTAAATGTATGCCAAATGAGTGTTTTCGTAGATTGTAGGCCTCATGCAGTATAATGAAAGCATTAAAGAACTGGGCCAACCTGGATTTTTAAGTCTGTGTTCTCAAAAGGGATATAGCATTAGCCAAAATTCAATGAGAGAGATAGAATCGATAGGGGATATATGTTGAAAGATTTATTGTAAGGGATTGACTTACATGACTGTGGGTTCTGGCTAGAAAATTTTGAAACCTTTGGTTAGGATGTATAGAAGAGCAGCCTGGGATTTTTGATGGAAGAAACCTGCTGTCCACAGGCAAAATTCCTACCTCTTCAGGAAAGCCCTACCTTGCTTTTAAGGCTATTCAACGTATTAGGCCCATCCTTGCCTAAAATCAACTGATGATAGACTTTAGTTACCTCTACAAAATACCTGTATAGCAACACCTAGATTAGGGCTTAATTTGAATGACTGGTGATTGAAGTGTAGCAAGTTTCACATACCCCCAAACCATCATGGATGTCTAGACAGAAGACCAACCCACAAAGTGAATCTCAGGCCCAATACCCATGCTCCTTAGTGATGAGCCAAATATATTTAACTCCTTTGTGAATCTGATTTGCCAGTTCCAAGAGGTCAAGTTAAAAGACAATACAATATTTTATTTACCCATCAATGGAATTTATCAAACATGAGTGAAATGTGTGTGTTGCGGAGAACATTCTCAAATTGCATAATCCGCACTTTGAAAATAAATACCTCTGCTTTGCCTTCTTGGAGTTGAAATATTCTCTCTTTTTATCTCGGCATTAATCTAACGGCAAGTGGCTGTTGTGCTGCACAAATGGTCTATTTCCCTGACATTATCTCTAAATGATAATCCAGGGTGGACTGGAGAATGAGTTCTAAACTGTCACTTTTCTTTCTGTGTTTCCCAGACCTTGGAAATTTTATTGGAGGATGTCAGTGGGGATCAATGAAAGCATTTTCTACTATATCACATTTAACCACAGAGAAATATGATGGGAGAATAAACTAGCTCATGATAAATCACATGTGCTAAGACTTAGTCTGAATTTAAAATGGTGGTTTTCCAATAAACTTATCATGGGTTAGTGTTTTATTGGCCAAGAGGGAATATTATACTTTATATACACAAAGATGGCATTTCTCCCCTGCGATAATAAATTCTATCTATTTCAGACATTCATGTAGCCAAATGATGTGAATTTTTTTTACTAAATCTGGTCAACAGATAAAGATGAAAACAAATTAATGCTTGTTATTACCTTCTGAAATCTGACTGGGTGTGATACTGGAATTTGAGGCTGGTCCCTGCAGTTTTTCAGCTATTGCCTCAATGTGTAATTCTTCTAATACTTTAAATACTTATTCTCATTGATGACTTGAGAAATCTGTACAATCTGTAATTTCTTTCTTAGTTTAAAACAAATATTTGGGTTACATGTTATGTTAGTGCCTCTGCATGGCTAGAGGTAGCACTGGATTTTTTTGTTTTTTTCTTTTTCTTCTTGTCACTCTATAATTCTACCATACCCTAATTCAAGAAGAGTACTAGCTACCACATATCAAGTACTAATTATTTGCCATTCACCACATTGAGAACTTTACAGTTAATCTCTTCTCATCTTTTGCTAATATCCCTGTCCTTCCAGTTTATCAGAGCCCTAAGGAAGTTAAATATCTGCCTTAAAATCACACAGCTTCCATTCTTCAAGCTAGTATTTCAGCTCATATGTTTGTTTCTAAGTATAATTTTTCTTTGTTTCTATGTATAATTTTTCTTTATTATTAGCAACTTGAATTGTTATTTGACAATGTAAAAAATGTAGATTCTAAGGGAATGGTGATTCTTAAAGCATGAAATCTCAAGTCACCTTTTTTCAGGTAGACAACTATCTTTAGAAGCTGTATCCATACGACTTTGGGAGGAATATCAAGAACAGAGTCACCATGAACCTCTTTAATTCTGATTCTGTGTTTTGAGATGTGGAATGATTGGGTATTGATATGAAGGATTTCATTTAATCGAGATAAAATTCACATTTGTAATAGTCGTGTATTTAAAATGAAATAGAATCTATCCAAATTAATCGCACTGCTAAGATTGTAGGGCAAATGTTTAGTCTATTTTGTAGGACAGGCTGATTTAAAGCACATGAAAAGAATCATTAACATACAAATAATTGCTGTGCCCCTTTGAAAAAGGTCTACTTATTAGCCATTCATTAAGGCTAATGATCAAAGAATATTGCTTGATAATGATTTGTTAACATTGCTCGCATTTCTATATTTACTTAAAAGTCATTAACCTGAACTCTTTATAATATTATATAAGTACTGTACTTTGGTTTGGGAGCTAATCATGATTGTTCCCTCCAAGTAGTCCTAATCAGTGAAGTTTTTCTACATATAGAATATGCTTTTATAGTTTTGTTTTCCTCCCTCATAGAAATCTTATTAAGATACCTAGGCAGAAAGTATTGGTCTACATTCAGAGATAACACTGAATATTTTCATCAGTTTTGCTTAGTAATAATCATATTTATTGTTATAAGGTCTCAACCACAATGCAATCCATTGTTGTTATTTTTGGGTATTATTACCTCATGAAAACAAGTGCCACGAAACATGTGGAAGGCCCAAAGTACAACAGTTCACACCCATCACAAAAGTCTACATTAAATTTTTTAAAAATATAGTTGATATATAAAATCCTCTAGTTTCAACCCAAATTTTCATAATTTGTTTCCAAATCCTATTCTCTTGCCACATCAAAACAGGTTCACATCCTATCACACGGCAGAAGAAAGAGCAGAGACAGAAAGAAACATTTTTTTAGAAGAGAGTAGTGAGAAAGTATCCTTATAAGTTAGGTAACATTTGTTCTCAAAAGGCACATTCTGCCAGGTGTGGTGGTGCACGCCCGTAATCGCAGCACTCGAGAGTCTGGGGCAGGAGAATCGTCAGGAGCTCAAGGCCACTCTGGGCTACATAGCGAGTTCAAGACCAGTGTGAACTACACAGCAAGACCTTGTCACAAACAAACAAACAAATCAAAGACGGATATCTTAGTCACAAAGGCATGATTTGAAATCTTTATCATGGCCAGGTACACAAAAAATTATATAGATGCCATATACTCTGAACAGATGAAAATTATTTTGAGACAGTGAAACAGGGAATTAGTCTACTAGGAAATCTGTAAGAAAACACACAGTTAATAGTACTTCTTCATACAGATCTCAGGAAACCAAACCAGAGCCTCATGTGAAACTGTGGAAAGAAAAATTGTAACCAGAGGGTGTTTAATGTCCTATAAGCATAGATAGAGGCCAGAGTAACTACACAGACTGCACAGCTATATTCTTTGGTGATGGATTAAATTTTCTTTTCTATTCCAATCCATACTTAGATGTTTTTAACAGTACGTAGGTGTTCATGATCATCCTGTGTTCTGTGGGACATTTGGAGTATAACATCATGTTTCGAGCTGCATGAAATGGAAAAGAAATTGCCATCATGACTGTAGCCTCTAGAGTTTGTCTAACTGCTACTGCCATGGAGAATCTTAACCTCATTTCCCAAGTAAATAGCGCTGAGCTTGTTACTGCTAATTTTTCTCAGCGTCTATTAAGTATCCATATTGTGGATTTGTTTTTGACATGAGAGCTGAGGCTGATAAAGGAAGATTAGCTCAGAGAAAATCCCTGTCATGAGACAAAGAAAAGGTGGATGAGTGTGTACTTTGAGTAGAAACTTCTCAGCTATACAGTCATCTTTGAAATATGCAATCAGATTACTTGCATGTAAGTGCAAACCATTTTGATTGAAGTCTGTGAAACAGCAAAATATATTTTAGTCAGTGAAATGATTTTTGCTTTTTAGGAGATAACACATTAACTGGTTTTCTGCCATTCAGAATTCTGTTACCAATGCTGCCAGTCATTTTTATATCTCAAAAGAAGTGCCGGCAACTCTTTTTTCTTCCCTTTCTGGTGAGATGTATCTACACGAGTCAGGGATATAGACTGTGAAAGGGAGAAGGGGGAATTCTTTAGGCTCATAGAAATGTTTATATCTTGATCGTGGTGGGGATTATGTGTTGTATATATTTATCAAAACTCACTGTACTGTAGTTACACTTATAATACGCATATTTCCATGGAATTATATTAGTTTCTTAGTGCTCTGAAAACAGAAGAAAATTATTTTCTCCTGGTTCTGGGGACTGGGAGGCTGCAATCACAGTGTCAGCGGGACCCCGCTTCCTCTGAGGAGGGATTCTCCCTCGCCTCTCCTAGTGTCTGGTGATCCTTGAGGTTTCTTGGCTTGAGGCAGCTTCACTCCATTCTGCCTCTGTCTTCACATGGCCTTTTCCTGTCTGTATGTGTGTCCTCGTTTTTATCTTCTGAGAGAAACAGCAGTCGCCGGGCTAGCCTCCCATTTTAGTCTGATTATAGCTCCAGAGACCTTAGTTTTAGATTGGGTCATATTCTAAGATTCTGGGTAGGGTCAAGAGAAATAAGAAATGGAAGAAAACAATGGAAACAAAGTTTTTGTAAACAAGGAGGAAGGAGGGGATGAAGGGCAGGGAGGAGAATGGGAAAAAAAGAAGCAGCAAGATATGTCATGTACAGGTACAAATCCCCTGTGATGAATGTTATCACTATCTAAAATGTACCATTAAAATAAAAGTAAAAGATTCTGGGTAGACATGAATTTGGGGGAACATGGTTTTTGGACAGCATTTATCCAAGTAAAGCAAATTACCTCATCAAATCTGGTTAAGAATCAGTGAAAAAAAGAATCCTACTTTCGAAAATCTGTTAGTACTTTTGGAAAAGGCAATACATATTTTTGAGATAAATATCCAGACCTCTAGATACAACCATGTGTAGGAACAAATTCCATAATCAGAAAACATTTGTTTAAAGGTAGAAGTGGCAATTCTTACAGGAAAATCATATTTGCATTCCTGAATTGCTAACCAAATTGCCCAATTAAGAGCAATAACTTGAATTTAGTTAGTCACAAAAATCGTGTGTATAATAACAGCCACCAGGTTACTGAGAGTGTGATGGCTTATTTGATTCAAATAGTCCTGTTTGCTGCTTATGAATGGCCAATGTGACCAGAGCCCAGCACTCTTGCTCACATCCTGGTCCTCCCTGCACAGGTAGTCAGCACATTGAGACTTTACAGCCTTTTCTTTGAGGAGCAGCAGAGGTCAAGGGGCTGAGGAGAGGTCAGGTAAGGGCATATCAACATAGTTAATGGCGAATTTAATAGAGCCCTTGGTTTCTCCACTCTGCTTCATGGCGCTGGCTCAGCCTTGTCCCTCTCCGCATCTGTGTGACCTCATATAGAAGTTCTGCTCCCGTAATTTGGCATACGTCCACTTTGCAGAAGTCACAGGCCGGAGCACCGTTGCTGAAATCCTGCAATACAGGTTACTTGCGTGACGAGCTAAAAGGGGGTCAGTGAAACTCAGAACGAGTCAGCATTGTGAGCAGGATGGGAGAGGCAGCTTCCATTGCTTCTTTTTGCTTAAGTAGGAGTTAAAATACAGATTTATTTATTTTTTTCAGTCTATAAACACAACACTGAAGAACGGAAAAAAAGTAAATTCTTTAGAAATGGTGTATTGACAACAACAATAACCATCCAATAATGTGTATAGCATTTTATAGCTTGGAAATTACTTCTTATTTTTAAAAGAGACTTTTGCAATAAACCCGGGAAGTTAGTAAGGGTTATTGGCTGCAGTGTGGGGGAAAAAAGGAGGTGGGCTAAGTGGCTCACTGAAGGGAGTGAATGAACTGTTTGGGACTCAAATTGAAGGCTTCCTATGTGGCTATTGCTACTATTTTTGTTAAGATTATAGCTCTACCCCTACTGCCTGCTGTGTTGCCTCAAACAGAAGACATACAAAAGAAATTGTTAAGTGAGTACATGAATTGTCAGCAATATTCAAAATATTTCCTTCTTTAAAACAGCATTCTGAAGCAGAAATGCTCTTGGGATAATCAAAGCTTTATTCATGTATGTTGTATAGATGATGGACATGTTAGAAATTTAGCAAATACTTTTTAAATGAATGAATAGACATTTCTCAAGTACTCATCCTTCAGGAAAATAAATTCAAAGGATTAAGAGCAGATAAATAATGCTACTTCATGTATGTTGCCCTACTCTCTCATTAAGTGATATCAAAACACAGCCTTGAAAATATGCCAAATTGGCCAATACTGGCATTCTTTTTTTCTCCTTAGTATGTTTATCAGAAGTGCTATGTTTAACACATACCCCATCTTGTAAGACTCAGATTATGTATATGCAAAACAAAGACAAATTTGACTAAGTTTTTACCCAAACCCAGTAAACAGACATTCTGTAATTTCAGCATAGCATATGTCTCAGGTGATCCAACATTCCAGGACAATAATAGATGATCAGTACTTTCTAAAATCTTCATGGGATGCTAATATGTGAAACTACTCATAAGGCTGGAACTATAAGTCCAGAATCTGGGGGAGTAATCTACAAGAAATGATCAGAAAGTATAAGATTAAACTTTACTGGCTTTGGCTATTCAAATGTTGAGAAGAATTGATGGATGGAAAGCATCAATACCATTTTTTTTTGTATTTTTAATGATAAAGCCTGCTATTTTTGAGTGTGTTTTTGGAGGTTTTCAGCATGCCAAGCATACCAGTCAGTTTTGCATTACCATATCAAAATACTTGAGGTAGTTAACTTATAAAGAGTAAAGACTTATTGTGGTTCACATTCTAGAGGTTTCAGGCCAAGATCTGGCAACCTCATTACTTCAGGTATCTGAAAAAAGTAGCACATCATGGTAGGAGTAGAGTATATGTCACAGAAATCTAGTTAGATACTGTGCCAGGAAATGGAGAGACCAGAAGATCAGTATCCCACTGTCCCCTTCATGGGCATGCCTCTAATGATCTGAGAACCTTTCACTGGCCCCATTTCTCAAATGTTCTGCCGTTTCCCAGTAGCTGCACTCTGGGGACCAAGCCTTTAACACATGGATCTTTGGGAGAACACTCGATCAAACTGTAGCACTGGGAGATGGCAAAGACTAAAACAGGGGAATTTACCAAATAAGCAAAAAGACTATTTGGGAAACTTTTCTTTGGATAGTTAAGATTCTTCAGTCACTAAGGCAGTGCAGAAAATATTCTAATTATAAACATTTTTTGTGTAGTATTTTTTATTACATGTTTGGTTCCATACACTTACATACAATTCAATTTTTCATTTAGTTTTATATCTTTGTAATTTAAATCAGACTTTAACACAGAGAATGCTGAAGTAGACAATCTTGATAATTTTCTGCTCTAGAGCACTTTCTTGTAGAAAGATAGTACCTTGCGGTGCTTCCCTGTCTTGTCATCCACACTCTTTTTTTCTCCTTCCTCTCTGCCCCATACTTGACTCTGTTCCAACTGCATCATTCTGGTTTTAGAGGTCGAGTGCAAGATCTATGTAGGTACAAACACAGCCACATAGAGTAGACTGAGCCAATAATTACTCTGTGTACTTGGTCACAGTGCTTGGTCCACATAAGGCACGTGGCCCAAGGTATGTGAGCAGGAGCTTTCCTGAGGATTTTATGGACTAGAGTTGTACAGGTTGTGAGGGTACAGTATTATACTAGCTGCACACATAGTCCAATCTTGTCAGAGCAGTTAGTCCTAACCACTTTTTTTTTTTTACCAGCAACCCTAGTTTAAATATATGCTTCCTAGTGTTACCAGAAATTGATTATTCAAACAAACAAAATTTGCATCGTTGTTCAAGTTTGGCTTTGATTTACTGAAACTGAAAGAGATTTCTTTAGACTGCAAGAAACATTAGAGTTTGGATGAAATCTCTTTGGACATTCCAGAAGATTAATATAAAGGAGTTAAAGTTCACTTTCATTTTATTCTTTAAATCTCACATTTGAGAACTAGGGGTTTTAATTTTCTTACCTTCACATTTTGCATAAATGTTTTTAGCATAGTTCTGTGCTAAAGTTCAGTAATTGTCAAGAGCAGAAAGACCAAATCTGAAAAT